>JALPQI010005882.1:0-71636 GCA_025490895.1 Thaumatotibia leucotreta | reverse complement strand
CTTGAAATAACAACTTGTCGATACAAAACGCTCTCACATTTTACAGGAAATGCAAAGTTTGCTGTCTATGTTTAATATACCTATCAGATACGTAGAAAAGCCTTGCGAAGTCAAACCCTACTGGGTAATAGAAGTGCCTTCAGAAGAATGCGTCAAGAAACTTGCATCGCGATCCGTGCTGCTTAAAAACTGCATAGAACTATGGTCGAGGGCCAACTCTGAGACGCAGCTACATCAAAACCTGAAACTCGCCATGCAGAACAACACAAACCAGTGGATTACTTCCGAGTGCTCTGGTGATGGTGTCAGTGATCAAGATATTTGCCCCAGTAGCTTGATAGACGCGTGTCGACCCGCCGACAAGTCTTTCAAAGTGGAGGTTGAGACTTTTTGCAAGCACTTCAGTATGAAAGAAAAAGTTGAGAAAATTGAGGTCTGTCTTTTATTTAAAATACAGTAGTAATTGATGTGTATATCAGGCACCCAATTGGAACACTAAGTCACTAGGCAACTTTTATAATTTCAATCCACATTAGGAGCCCATTTCTCAAAAGCTTGATACTTGTAATAGAGGACTAGATAAAGAATAATGTAATAGTGGAAGTCCCTTTTTTAATATCATTAGTTAGAAACAGACTACCACTCATATTAAAAAGTTTGAAGTTGAAATATGCTCCAGATTGTAATTAATTACTATACACAGTGCTCGTGAGCATTCCAAAAGATTTTAATGCTGAATTCCTGAGCATATTTTGTATATTTAATGTTATATAAAATTTCCTGGATTAGGCTAGGTTCCAGAGATAATTAACCTTTTTTCGAAATAAGTTTTTTGATGTAACTCGTCATAAAACTTCTTTTTGATTACAATGCTACCACAATGTGTTCTAATATTTATTACCACACCTTTTGCCTGACAATCAAAAAATAGAATAGACTTGACGAAAAAACCTGTCCCTAAAAAATCATTTAAAAAATTAATTTTAACAAATTGTTGTTATGATAAAAAGTATTGGAAATGGTAAAAAGTAGGTATTCAAAAAGTCTAAAAACCGGCCAAGTGCGAGTCGGACTCGCGCACGAAGGGTTCCGTACTATTATCAATTTATTATTAAGAAAATGCAGTTAAAGCAACCTACCTCAAAAACTATAGGAGATAATTTAATCCAACCAAAAATCGTTGATAGAGTTTATTAATGTGCATAACATATATTTTTTTTTAGAATTTTATATCGCGTAGTTTAAAAAATAGAGGGGGGGGACACATTTTTCAGACTTTGAGAGCTGATATCTCGAAAACAATTTGCTTAAATAAAAAAAGATTAATAAACCTTCATATCATTTTCAAAGACCTTTCTATTAATACCTCACACGCTTATATACAACTAAAAAAATTTTTTTGTTCCTCAGTTACATGTATGGAGGGCCACCACCCCAATGGTTTTTTTTACAATTTAGTATCATAATCCTGTAGCGGTTCATACAACACATATCCTTACCAAATTTCGTTACTGTAGCATTTATAGTTTCCGAGTAAATCGGCTGTGACAGACGGACAGACGGACAGACGGACATGACGAATCTATAAGGGTTCCGTTTTTGCCATTTTGGCTACGGAACCCTAAAAAAAAAAGAAAATTTATTTTTGGGGAATTTGACATTAGGTCTCATAATATTTTTTGTTTATTTCGATGTCTAGAATGCGTAGTTAAAATCTTTCGCAATACTCGCAAGCACCCTGTATGTATACTAGTAAAGCTGTATGGTTCTAGAGTAGCCTAGGGTTCAAATTGGTTGAGTGTACATTTAGATTAAAAACAATCCTGCTAATGTCTTATTTACATTTCAAGTTCAATTATTGTGTTGTTTTGCAATACATATGAAGATTTATTTTTCTAGCCACTCACATGCTTTGATTTTTGCGATAGACTCTATGTCTATGTAAAATAAGAGTGATGACATGTAACAAAAGCTACATGAATGAAGCAAGTGAGTGGCTAGAAGAACTCTAAAGTAGCTTAGAACTCGGCTCATGTGGCATGTTGTTTCAGAAATTCGATCACTTGGCTTTTGAAGGTCCAGTGAAACTGAAGAATCCTGACATAGTCCTGAATTACATAGAGTTTTATGGCCTGGACCCCAACAATGTCCCTGAGCAACCAGAAGATTTGTTCTTTGGAAGATGGGTAAGTTTTCTGCAAGATAGATGGATAAAATTTTTATTTCTTTGCCATAGCAACAAACAATTAAAAAAAAAGTCATTCAATAATAGTAGATTGTGTCACAAGGGATCAAAATGGTATATTTCCGGCGTGGGCGTATATTGAATCCTGAGCGTAATGAAGGATTCAAGCGTTAACGCCCAAGACGAAATAATTTTGATACCGTGTGGTCCGTGGGACACATACTGCTTTTCACACCACCTATGAGAAAAATAAAAGCATATTTATATTTATGCAAATAATTTATTATGAAGAAATTTTTATAGATTATGAACATACTGTTTATTTTCATATTTAATTGTAATTTTTTAGGCTGGCAATAGAAAGTCCTTGAACAGAAAAGTGCCACTTTGATCTCTCCCAGCAGGGAAGAAAAGGCCCGTATACGAATACATGGTGTGAAAATGTAATTTGTTTAAATAAAAATAATTATATTCAGTGTAATTTTTGTCATTCACGATCGCGATTAATTTAGTTATTCTTAATCATTATTCTTCCATCAGCAGAACACGTTTCCCATTTCTGATTCCAAACGAATTGCCTTATATTATTATCTTATAAATAAAATAAAATAAAGTAGCCTTTATTCAGATTAAACTTATCGTCTAAAACATTATTTCCACTAATATTAATTACTCCTACAACTGTTTTTCGTCCATCCTCCCATCTTTTTCTTTGCCTTCCTCGTCTTCTTTTTTCGTCTCTGTATTATCTCATATTTGACCTATAAAATTATTATTTTGTTGCAGGTAGCAGATGGGCAACGCGACGTGATCCAGCGCCACTCGCTAAAGACTCGCACGTTCATCGGCAACACCAGCATGGATCCCACGCTGGCCCTGTTGGCCGCCAACCAGGCGCAGGCGCAGGACGGAGATATAGTGCTGGACCCCTTCGTCGGCTCGGGCTCGCTGCTCGTGGCTGCGGCCCACTTCGGAGGTACACCACTAGACACAGCGACAAGACTCGTTGCCATGGCAACACCAGCATGGACCCCACGCTGGCGCTGCTGCAGGACGGAGATATAGTGCTGGACCCCTTCGTCGGCTCGGGCTCGCTGCTCGTGGCTGCGGCCCACTTCGGAGGTACACCACTAGACACAGCGACAGACTCGTTGCCATGGCAACACCAGCATGGACCCCACGCTGGCGCTGCTGCAGGACGGAGATATAGTGCTGGACCCCTTCGTCGGCTCGGGCTCGCTGCTCGTGGCTGCGGCCCACTTCGGAGGTACACCACTAGACACAGCGACAGACTCGTTGCCATGGCAACACCAGCATGGACCCCACGCTGGCGCTGCTGCAGGACGGAGATATAGTGCTGGACCCCTTCGTCGGCTCGGGCTCGCTGCTCGTGGCTGCGGCCCACTTCGGAGGTACACCACTAGACACAGCGACAGACTCGTTGCCATGGCAACACCAGCATGGACCCCACGCTGGCGCTGCTGCAGGACGGAGATATAGTGCTGGACCCCTTCGTCGGCTCGGGCTCGCTGCTCGTGGCTGCGGCCCACTTCGGAGGTACACCACTAGACACAGCGACAGACTCGTTGCCATGGCAACACCAGCATGGACCCCACGCTGGCCCTGCTGGCCGCCAACCAGGCGCAGGCGCAGGACGGAGATATAGTGCTGGACCCCTTCGTCGGCTCGGGCTCGCTGCTCGTGGCTGCGGCCCACTTCGGAGGTACACCACTAGACACAGCGACAGACTCGTTGCCATGGCAACACCAGCATGGATCCCACGCTGGCGCTGCTGGCCGCCAACCAAGCGCAGGCGCAGGACGGAGATATAGTGCTGGACCCCTTCGTCGGCTCGGGCTCGCTGCTCGTGGCTGCGGCCCACTTCGGAGGTACACCACTAGACACAGCGACAAGACTCGTTGCCATGGCAACACCAGCATGGACCCCACGCTGGCGCTGCTGGCGGCTTCGGAGGTACACCACTAGATACGATTCAATCCCTTTGTCGACACGATAGAAAGATTTGGGGTGGCGACAAATGATGTATTCTGACGTTTCCACGCGGCACATCCTTGTTGTGTAAATCAAATATTATACACCCTCCAATCATATCAATAGGCGATAGCGGCATACTCATTCAATGAGTATGCCGCTCAAGGACGTTAGATCAGTGTAGACTTGCTTCGCCCGAGTCACAAGCACAAGTGGTCGCACCTACATGCCTCTTCCAAAACTCTTTTAAATCTAAAGTCAAAATTTTATTTTTGAATAAGCAAATGGACCTTTGAGTGCCTGTACCTGTACCTTTTAAATTGCCCGTTTCCATATTTTTTGTTCTTTTATACATAAATATACTTTGCCCAGTCCAACGTTTGTGTACTGTTTCTAAGATTGCGATTTAGTTTATGTAATAAACAAAAATTTTAGTGCTGTGTTTTTTTACTTTCGGGGAACATTCACATTCGGGGATCATTCAAGGTTGCTTGCATCGCTGACAAAATGAAGGCCGACTACGGTGGTATGGGCACGTCATGAGACGAGATCATACGCACATGACAAGATCAGTACTGGACATGCAGGACGGTGCTCGAGGCCGAGGTCGACCGCCGACAACATGGATGAGCACTGTGACAAAAGATATGAGAGCGGCAGGCATTGATAGGAGTATGACAGCGGATAGGATAAAGTGGCGAAATGGTATAAGGAGGGCCGACCCCAATTAAATATGGGAATAATAATGGCCAGGAAGAAGAAGAAGAGAAGAGAGCTGTGTTTTTTTACTTTAAAATTTTATACATATTTTGTTTTTTAATTTATTTTATGTACCTATCTGTAATCTAAGACCCCGCACTTTGCATTATAAACTAAATAGTCGTCGGGGGTGGCTGAAAATCAGCGCTGTACTGTAACAGCCAGTCTGTCTCGCAGCAAAATGCAGAGCATACTCCTGTTGCCACAATTTTACGGTTGTTTCTTTTTGTTGGCAGATAATTATGTTGATTTTTTTTTATTTTTGTATAAATTGTACTTTTGTATGTGTGGCAATAAATCTTTTTTCTTTCTTTCTTTCTTTCATGCTCATCTACACTGACCGGGCTGCAGAAATTTAGATTTGAAAGACCTAGATTTTGACATGTCTGAGTATTGTGTTGCAGCGTACGTGTGCGGCTCGGACATCGACTACCTGATGCTGCACGCGCGGACGAGGCCCACGCGCGTTGGACAGAAGGTAGAGATCATGTTGCATCAAATGACACATTTTTAAGAAGAAATGGGAGCTGCTCCTTTCCGTACAAACTTATTCCCCTGCTTCTTCTCCGGATTTGCTACGTCCGCTTTTTTGATATTATAATCATTATCAAAATCAGCAACCTTAAAAATGTACGAAAATAGCGAAATTTAAATATTTTTTTCAGACTTATAATAATATAACTCTGAAAAAAATATTACGACAATATTTACGACAATAGTCAGCCTCCGTAGCCTAGTTGGAAGTGACCCTGCCTACGAAGCTGGAGGTTCCGGGTTCGAATCCCGGCGAGGAAATTATTTGTGTTTTTATTTATCACAAATATTTGTTCCTTGGTCATGGTATAATATATGTATATATCTATTATATATATCGTCGCCTGGTACCCACATCACAAGCCTTAATTGAGCTTACCGTGGGACTAGGTCGATTTGTGTAAAGATGTCCAAAAAATATAAAAATATAAAAAAAATATAAAAATATATAGCGAAATTTAAATATTTTATAATAATATAAGTCTTATAATAATATAAGTCTGAAAAAAATATTTAAATTTCGCTATTGTCGTAAATTTTGAAGGCTTCTGAATAATTATAAAATTACAAACATTTCACATGGACATACGACGAGTATCTCTCAAACTATTATTGAAATGTTATTTTCGGTTAATTTTTTATGAGGAAACTGGACTACGACACCTTGTTCTCGCCGATTAGACGTAGGCATTCGGAGGAACTGCAGTTGTCCGTTTCTTAGGTTTATCGGAGCTCTAGTTCGTGCAAAGTGAGTTTTTCTATAGTATATAAATCAACATACGTAATATAGTCCAAAATATTACTACCCCTTTGGAACAAAATAACTAAAATACGAATGTTCGAACTTATCCGCAAATCTAACAAGAAATGTGGACGTATTACGCATCTATCAACAACCGACTGGCATAACTAGCAAAACGCGCGAACTGTCAACTGTTTGTTTAAATTTAAAATATGGTTGGATCACCCCTCCCCGCCGGCGCCGCCTTCGGCACACCGCACCGTTGACTCCTTGTAATTAGTTAGTGCGCCCCTTATACATTTGCATGAAGGATAAATTAATAAAAAATGTAAAAAAAAATGTGTTAATTTCAACATATTGCGAAATACAAATCAAATTATTTATTAACTAAATATTTTGATTAGTACTTTTAAATTTTCTCCAGTAGTCACACTACTTAATACTACACCGTGTTTCTGGTAACACTCAAAACCTCAGACACCCCAACTGATTTTTATTTTTTTAAACGTATGTATGGTATTCATTTTTTAATCTGTTGTTTATTTATTTTTTTAATGGATTTTTGATATTCTGTATAGCTCTACTCGACTTTTAACTCTACACTCAATAAAACAATTGCTAGCTACCATCATAAACCTTGAAACTATTTATTTGTGCACATTATTGCAACGACATAAGGTTTAGCAATAGACAGCTATGTCGCTGTAAACCACTTTAAAGCTTTGTCACAGTAAACTTCAAATGGTACAGCTAAGCAAACTTAACCCAACATTCAAAATGACAAGATTGTAATTAGGTACAAGTTCGATTTCTTATGACACTCGAGCGTTTTCAAATTAGGCCAGTTGCACCAAGGATTAAGGACTAAAGCATAGATATAGTACAATATTTATTATACAACTATCCTTATCTTGCTTGCCAATTAAATTCGGTGTCAAAAAGAGATGTACGTACGTTTTCTATTTCTGAATTACCTGTGATGTCACTGGGTTTATTTGAAAACGGTCAGTTGACATGTCGCTCCTAAGAATTAAAAACACATAATACCTATCTTCTAACAAAAAGTTTATAAAAAGGTCAGTTGTCAAATTTTAGAATTAAAAAGACTTGTTCTTATCAAATGTAGGTATGGAAAAAGAGTCTTTTTAGTCATGCAGAACATTTGGGAATATTTCTATCTCTTTTTACCACCAGCAGCAGTCTCTTTTTAGCAAAGTAAGTTATAAAGAGACTGCCGCTTGTAAATTATTGATGTATAAAACCGGACCCTGATTATGACACTATCCATTATGACTGCTTGCTTATGCTGATACTTCACATGTATTTGCGTTTTGCCTCTTGCTCCCATTAGTACCTATACAGGTGGAAGCGAGAGTCATAATGCAATACGCCAACTGGAGTGCCTCCTACACAAAGTGCGAAATATTCCCTAATAGTGTTGTACGGTGGTGTGTGGTGTATCTGTGGCAACAGGAATATGTTAACATTATATCTGTAAAAAATCGACTGTTTAGCTATCACAGCTCATAAAATAACAACCTGGCTACAGACAAGCGGACACACAGACGGGCGGACAGAACGTGAAGTATAAAGGCCCTTCTCCACAGTTGCCGAACATGGGCGATCGTATGGGACGCCACTTTAGAACTTGTATAGCTGCGTCCGTATGATCTCCTATGTTCGGCCAATGTTGTGAAGGGCTGAAGGGCCGTGTCTCTCTTTTTTTACATGAGAGTGTATCTTTTTTTCGTGTTTATAGCCGGTTAGTTCATTGCTTAGTAGCTTGCGGTGAGACCAGTGTCTAAGAGCTCGTTCCCACTATGTTGGATCTGGGCCGATTTTTATTCGGCCCAGATCAGTGGCAGAACATTTTATACTTATGCTGTTCACAGTCGTCCAACAACGATTTTGTGTCGGAGTCGATATAAAATGTCGTCCGTTTTGCCAGGCCTCCGCCCGCGCCGCACCCCCTCAGACGCCCGCGCATCGCTGCCACCAATTGAACAGTACGCCGATTTTTAATGGGGTGTCCCATTAAAAATCGGCCCGACAACCTACATAGTGGGAACAGTGACGCCGACACACGATTGAATTGAAAATCGGCCCGACAGTCGACATAGTGGGAACGAGCTCTTCAGGCACTAGTCTCACCGCGAGCGAGGCAACTATGAACTATTGCAGCGGCGAACTATCATGCGAGTAGGATCGCCATGTCTCTTTTATTTACACGGGATCTTTTCTTCGTTTTTATACGTAGGTATTTTATACCACACGAACGACCGAATGCTCGTAACCGTTATAATGGCGGGACCAGATCCTGAATTCGATCGATCCATATTGCATTATTTAGTACTGAATTAGTACTACTTGGTACCTGTTGTAAAAAACTACTACCTCTTCAATTTCAAAGTTATATTCAATTAGTCAACGAGTGATGATGGGCAGCAGCGTCATCATAGTGGACACATTACTGCGATCGCCAATCCGCTTGCCCTAATCGCCACGCTGCAGCGTGGCGATTATGGGCATTTACCTCCTAATGCGTCTATACGCATAGTTAATAGGAGAGGCCTACGTCCAGCAATGGACTATCATAGGCTGATGATGTATGTATTCAATGAGGGTTTTCGATAATTTTTCTGCCACCAGGCGGCGCTTCGTACGTACCTGGTCTCGACAACTGTCAGATTCATACTATTCATAGGCACCTGGGCCTAAAATATTGAAATTCTATTTTATTTGGAAGAGAATTGATTTTGTAATAGATTACGACTAATACATGGTCGTCGAACTGAAGATTGAACTCTAAAACAGGCGCTCAAAGTCACTGGTATTCAAAATAATTACTATAACTTTGTTAATTTCATGAGAATTGACTTGGAACTATTTTATTCATTTATTTTAGGTAACAATATGACTAAAGTAATGGTTTTCAGAATAAATAAGGCTATAAATATGTTGAAAATTAAATGCGCGTATTTATTTTGACAGTTCGTTATAAGGTCGGCTCAGTGCTGCCATCTCACCTCCCCATAGCGGCAGAAAAAGTATCAAAAACCCTCATTAGTCTGGTCCCGCCATTATAACGTTATACTTAATGGCGGAACCAGGTCCTGAATTCTGTCGATTTATATTGCATTCTTTAGTACTGAATTGGTACTATTTGCTACCTTTTGTAAAAAAATAGTACGCTCATTACAAAAGCTAGCTAATTTAGTACTAAATAATGCAATATGAATCGATCGAATTCAGGATCTGGTCCCGCCATTATAACGGTTACGAATGCTCTCTCAGATTCAGAAATGTTTAAGTATAACTATGTAAGTTGGTGAGTTTACGCAAGAAAATAAAACAAAACTCTTTCAATGTATAGATGTTTACATATGTAATGACCAATTATGTACATAAAAATTATTAAAAAAAACTTATTAACAATTTTATTTACAAGTTATGTTGTTCGCGGATGTTTAAGAGCTGTTCAAAATGTCTCCCGCCTTGGCGACGGCAGAGCAATGCTCGTTTCCGCAAATTGTTTCCGAGTGACTGCAGCACTTCAGGAGTATTTTTAACCGTCTCAAAAGAGGCAATAATTTTGTTTCGTAGTTCGTCAATATTCGTCGGTCCTGGTCCGTCATCGTACACCAACGTTTTAATTTTACTCCACAAAAAAAAGTCTAGTGGAGTTAAATCCGGTGATCTGGCTGGCCATTGCACTGGGCCTCCACGTCCGATCCAATGCCGCCCGTAAATATTGTCCAGATGTCTCCTGACGTTTATCTGGAAGTGTGCGGGAGCACCATCATGCTGGTAATACATTTGACGTACAAACTGCAAGGGAACGTCTTCAAGCAAGTCATTGAGGGTCGTCATCAGAAAATTCAGGTAAATTTCTCCGTTCAGACGGGGCAAAAATACGGGACCGAGAATGTATGGCCCTATTATTCCCGCCCATACGTTTAAAGAAAATCTATGTTGAAAGGCATTTTCTTCGGCTAAATGAGGATTCTCGTGTGCCCACATATGCCTGTTATGCTGGTTGAAAAGGCCTTGCCTAGTGAAGGTGCACTCATCGGTCCACAGGATATTTCTATTCCAGTCTTCCAGGAACCAATCGCAAAACTCAACACGGGGCACATAATCTAGGGGGTTGAGCTCCTGACATAGACGATAGTGAAAAGGGTGTTGCTGGTCGTCTCTCAAAATTCTCCAAATCTGCTTATGATCACAGTTAAACCGACGACCAGCTTGTCGTGTGCTAGCCGTCGGATTAACGCGAAAATACTCCAAGACGGCCTCCTCGAAATCAGGGTTCATTTCGTCATGCCTTTCTCTGGCCATTGGTGGTCGAAAAGAACCGTAGTCCCGAAGCCTTTGAGTAGCTGCGGCCATGGTGGCATTCGATACGGCGACACCAAACTCCTCGTAATAAGTCCTAACCGCTAAATTTACATTGTCATTGCAGCGTGCTAGCGTTCTTACCATTTCACAATATTGAACGTTCGTGAATGGACGGAATCCACGGAATTAACATACAAATTAAATTGACAAACAACGTCAAACTCTTAGCGTAAAAAAAACTCGACCAGGTAACCAGCCATTATTACCAAAATACCCCTAAATACTGAAAAAGGTATACAACCTTCAGCAATGCGATATGCACAATGTTGTATTACGAATTTGTAGACTGGGCACGTAAAAAATAACTAAAAATGCAAATAAAAATAAAAATATTACCCCCAACAAGATATAGCTCAATCGATTCTACTCTCGATTCTGTACAAACGGTTTTCTGGTTTTTGGTGTTAAGTGAAACACGGTATATAAATTATAAATATTAGATGTCATATACCAAAGAAAAACGACCAAGATCACCTATGTCTGGTGGTGGTGTCCGGCGATAGTGTTAATTTCATTTCATAAATGTGATCTATTATCGATACCAATGATATTTTAACATTTATTGTACCAGTGAAAAAGTAACACTGTATATACCATAATTCTTTGTGGAGAGACGGGAGGGGTTAGACTTCAATATTCAGCTGGCGAGTAGATGATGGATTATCAGATTGGATGTTTGGATCCCTAGGTCCGTAAAAAGGAGGAGAGCATCCACGCCAACATGCAGCAGTACGGCATCAGCTCGCGGCTGCTGGACGTGGTGGTGAGCGACTCCTCGCTGCCACTGTGGCGCCCCGCCTGGAGGTTCCACTCCATCATCACCGACCGTGAGTGTTCCACCACCAGCTCCCAGCATCCAGCCATCATGCAGCAGTACATCGGCTGCTGGACGTGGTGGTGAGCTACTCCTCGCTGCCACTGTGGCGCCCCGCCTGGAGGTTCCACTCCATCATCACCGACCGTGAGTGTTCCACCACCAGCTCCCAGCATCCAGCCATCATGCAGCAGTACATCGGCTGCTGGACGTGGTGGTGAGCTACTCCTCGCTGCCACTGTGGCGCCCCGCCTGGAGGTTCCACTCCATCATCACCGACCGTGAGTGTTCCACCACCAGCTCCCAGCATCCAGCCATCATGCAGCAGTACATCGGCTGCTGGACGTGGTGGTGAGCTACTCCTCGCTGCCACTGTGGCGCCCCGCCTGGAGGTTCCACTCCATCATCACCGACCGTGAGTGTTCCACCACCAGCTCCCAGCATCCAGCCATCATGCAGCAGTACATCGGCTGCTGGACGTGGTGGTGAGCTACTCCTCGCTGCCACTGTGGCGCCCCGCCTGGAGGTTCCACTCCATCATCACCGACCGTGAGTGTTCCACCACCAGCTCCCAGCATCCAGCCATCATGCAGCAGTACATCGGCTGCTGGACGTGGTGGTGAGCGACTCCTCGCTGCCACTGTGGCGCCCCGCCTGGAGGGTCCACTCCATCATCACCGACCGTGAGTGTTCCACCACCAGCTCCCAGCATCCAGCCATCATGCAGCAGTACATCGGCTGCAGACGTGGTGGTGAGCGACTCCTCGCTGCCACTGTGGCGCCCCGCCTGGAGGTTCCACTCCATCATCACAGACCGTGAGTGTTCCACCACCAGCTCCCAGCATCCAGCCATCATGCAGCAGTACATCGGCTGCTGGACGTGGTGGCGAGCGACTCCTCGCTGCCACTGTGGCGCCCCGCCTGGAGGTTCCACTCCATCATCACCGACCGTGAGTGTTCCACCACCAGCTCCCAGCATCCAGCCATCATGCAGCAGTACATCGGCTGCTGGAGTGGTGGTGAGCGACTCCTCGCTGCCACTGTGGCGCCCCGCCTGGAGGTTCCACTCCATCATCACCGACCGTGAGTGTTCCACCACCAGCTCCCAGCATCCAGCCATCATGCAGCAGTACATCGGCTGCTGGACGTGGTGGTGAGCGACTCCTCGCTGCCACTGTGGCGCCCCGCCTGGAGGTTCCACTCCATCATCACCGACCGTGAGTGTTCCACCACCAGCTCCAAGCATCCAGCCATCATGTAGCAGTACATTGGCTGCTGGACGTGGTGTAGTAGGTATTATTTATTTCACGTGTAAACAGACTACTTTTCATCACCCTAAATGGAGCGTGACGTCAAATTGATGTCATCGGCATGAAAGTTACGGGCCCTGGTCATCACTATGTCTCTGTCTTTGCTATGGAGGACGGAGGTGTTCTACCACCTGGGGCCAATACCACAAAAGCTTACGAGCGTACAATTCTACAAAATTGTCAAGTTTTTATATGGGAAATTATACTATTTTGTAGAATTATACGCTTGTAAAGTTTTGTGGCTCTGGGAAGACCAGATCCAAGAGAATGCCTCTCATAAACGGAGACTAATGATACACTATATGTGTTTTAAGTGCCTCATAAGACCACGACTCATTTGCCACTTGCTCTGCACGGTTCGTATCGCAGTTGAGCAGAGCTCGTTGCCATATGTATATTTTAAAGTGGCTTAAATATAAGCAGAATCGATAACCTTCGACAAAACACTAAAGCTTAAGAATAGTCCATCGACTCAGGCTTGATGTTAACTCGTCGCAAAACGTGTAAATCTGACGCTGATCATGCCTTTTCTCTCCAGCTCCCTACGGCATCCGCGAGCCCACGGAGCGCATCGGCATAGACAAGGAAAACTACACCCTATCCGAGGAGCACTTGGCGGAGCACGTGCCCGCCAAGGTGGAGTACTGCCTAGCACAGCTGTTCCGCGACCTGCTGGGCGCCGCCGCGCGCCTGCTCGCGCCCCAACGCCGCCTCGTGTGCTGGTACCCGCTCGTCAGGTATACACCTCTCCCGGGCAGCTGCCCACTGGCCACAGGTGGACTACTGCCAGCACAGCTGTTCCGCGACCTGCTGGGCGCCGCCGCGCGCCTGCTCGCGCCCCGGCGCCGCCTCGTGTGCTGGTACCCGCTCGTCAGGTATACACCCTCTCCCGGGCGGCTGCCCACTGGCCACAGGTGGACTACTGCCTAGCACAGCTGTTCCGCGACCTGCTGGGCGCCGCCGCGCGCCTGCTCGCGCCCCGGCGCCGCCTCGTGTGCTGGTACCCGCTCGTCAGGTATACACCCTCTCCCGGGCGGCTGCCCACTGGCCACAGGTGGACTACTGCCTAGCACAGCTGTTCCGCGACCTGCTGGGCGCCGCCGCGCGCCTGCTCGCGCCCCGGCGCCGCCTCGTGTGCTGGTACCCGCTCGTCAGGTATACACCCTCTCCCGGGCGGCTGCCCACTGGCCACAGGTGGACTACTGCCTAGCACAGCTGTTCCGCGACCTGCTGGGCGCCGCCGCGCGCCTGCTCGCGCCCCGACGCCGCCTCGTGTGCTGGTACCCGCTCGTCAGGTATACACCCTCTCCGGGCAGCTGCCCACTGGCCACAGGTGGACTACTGCCGGCGCAGCTGTTCCGCGACAAGCTTCTAACGTTTCTGTTGTTTAGTAAGATTTTCTGTGTGTCTTACAGGGGACTTTTGATATTGGATTGACACAGTGAATCTTGTTTTTAAATGTCGGAAATTTCCTCAAGAGGTGCAGGCCGTCCATCCACAAGCTTCGGTTTTCGGTGTAGTTGCTTGTACTTACAATCGATAATCATCTTTAGTAAATTAACAGACTTGCTCCGTTGGCTCAGCGATTTGAAGTCGAACGGCCTCCAAGACGAGTTCTTTCTGCGTTCAGGGTGCGCAGCGCAGGGCTTTTCTATCTCTTCCTTCCACCAGTACTTAGGTCGAGTGGGCCGTCCCAGGTAGGCTCTCTTCACCGCCCTATCACCCGGCATTCTTGCGACATGTCTGAGCCAACGGTAACCAATTAGTAGTTTGAATTTATTCCATTTTACGTTTTCAGAGCGGAATACAGCCCCGACCAGCTACCGTCCCACCCGTGCCTGCGCCTGGTAGCCAACTCCGAACAAGTGTTGTCGCGACTGACGGCGAGGAGACTGCTCACGTACGAGAAGACCCGCGAGCCGGACGGCGACGTGGCGGCCGCAGGCGTGCACAACTTCAGGTGTGTTGTGTCGCCACAGCTGACGTCACACCCGTGTCCGCTGTAGCCAACTCCGAACAAGTGTTGTCGCGACTGACGGCGAGGAGACTGCTCACGTACGAGAAGACCCGCGAGCCGGACGGCGACGTGGCGGCCGCAGGCGTGCACAACTTCAGGTGTGTTGTGTCGCCACAGCTGACGTCACACCCGTGTCCGCTGTAGCCAACTCCGAACAAGTGTTGTCGCGACTGACGGCGAGGAGACTGCTCACGTACGAGAAGACCCGCGAGCCGGACGGCGACGTGGCGGCCGCAGGCGTGCACAACTTCAGGTGTGTTGTGTCGCCACAGCTGACGTCACACCCGTGTCCGCTGTAGCCAACTCCGAACAAGTGTTGTCGCGACTGACGGCGAGGAGACTGCTCACGTACGAGAAGACCCGCGAGCCGGACGGCGACGTGGCGGCCGCAGGCGTGCACAACTTCAGGTGTGTTGTGTCGCCACAGCTGACGTCACACCCGTGTCCGCTGTAGCCAACTCCGAACAAGTGTTGTCGCGACTGACGGCGAGGAGACTGCTCACGTACGAGAAGACCCGCGAGCCGGACGGCGACGTGGCGGCCGCAGGCGTGCACAACTTCAGGTGTGTTGTGTCGCCACAGCTGACGTCACACCCGTGTCCGCTGTAGCCAACTCCGAACAAGTGTTGTCGCGACTGACGGCGAGGAGACTGCTCACGTACGAGAAGACCCGCGAGCCGGACGGCGACGTGGCGGCCGCAGGCGTGCACAACTTCAGGTGTGTTGTGTCGCCACAGCTGACGTCACACCCGTGTCCGCTGTAGCCAACTCCGAACAAGTGTTGTCGCGACTGACGGCGAGGAGACTGCTCACGTACGAGAAGACCCGCGAGCCGGACGGCGACGTGGCGGCCGCAGGCGTGCACAACTTCAGGTGTGTTGTGTCGCCACAGCTGACGTCACACCCGTGTCCGCTGTAGCCAACTCCGAACAAGTGTTGTCGCGACTGACGGCGAGGAGACTGCTCACGTACGAGAAGACCCGCGAGCCGGACGGCGACGTGGCGGCCGCAGGCGTGCACAACTTCAGGTGTGTTGTGTCGCCACAGCTGACGTCACACCCGTGTCCGCTGTAGCCAACTCCGAACAAGTGTTGTCGCGACTGACGGCGAGGAGACTGCTCACGTACGAGAAGACCCGCGAGCCGGACGGCGACGTGGCGGCCGCAGGCGTGCACAACTTCAGGTGTGTTGTGTCGCCACAGCTGACGTCACACCCGTGTCCGCTGTAGCCAACTCCGAACAAGTGTTGTCGCGACTGACGGCGAGGAGACTGCTCACGTACGAGTACCCGCGACTTAGAATATTAATTTAGCAAACTTTACAATATAAGTGCCGTGTGGTGACGGCAGTAAGAATACATTTGTCACCACCCCAACTCTTCCCGTGGGTGTCGTAGGAGTCGACTAAGAGACTAAAGTGTTACTGATCATACACTTGACCCGGGTATGTCTGAAAACTATGACCAAGACCACCGGGGGATGGGCAGCAGCATCCCTAAAGTGCGGTGGAGACACTGCGATCGCCAACCCGCATGCCAAGCGTGGCGATTATGGCAAATACCCCCAAAATGAAAGTACAAAAAAGGCCGGGGGCCCTCGGTCCCGGCGACCCCCGGTGCCCTGGTTATGGTAGCGGCCAGGGTGCTAGCGGGGTCAGGGGTGCTAAGAATCTCCGGCGAAGATCCGGCTACCACCACCGACGACCTCTGGCCCTGGCAACGTACAACACACGTACACTGCGGACCGACGAAAAGTTAGTGGAACTGGAGGAAGGATTGAGCAGGTTGCGTTGGGACATTGTGGGATTGTCAGAAGTCCGAAGAGAGGGCGAGGACACGATAATCCTAAAGTCCGGCAACTTGCTCTATTTCCGGGAGGGCGACCGACAGTCCCAGGGAGGTGTCGGGTTCATCGTCCACAAGTCCCTCGTAAACAACGTGGTGAAGATCGAGAGTGTGTCGGCTAGGGTGGCGTACCTTATACTCAGAGTATCTGAGAGATACTCGCTGAAGGTCATACAGGTGTACGCGCCGACTTCGACACACTCCGACGACGAGGTGGAGGCTATGTATGATGATATCTCAAAAGCCATGCATAGCTCCAGAACCTACTTGACCGTTGTTATGGGGGACTTCAACGCGAAACTGGGCAAGAGAGATGGTGACGAGCTGAGGGTGGGGCAATTTGGGGTTGGACGTCGGAACCACCGGGGCCATCTGCTGGCTGGTTTCTTGGAGAAGGAGGGACTCTACATGATGAACTCCTTCTTTAAGAAACGCGAGCACAGAAAATGGACTTGGATGAGTCCCGACGGTGCAACTAAAAACGAGATCGACTTCATCATGTCGACGAAGAGACATATATTCAACGATGTTTCTGTGATCAGTACGGTTAAAACCGGTAGCGATCACCGCCTGGTAAGAGGCACGTTGAATATATGTCCTAAGCTAGAACGCTCGCGACTGATGAAGTCTACACTCCGTCCTGCACTCCATCTCCAAAACCCCGAGAGCTTTCAGCTGGAACTCCAAAACCGTTTCGATTGCCTAGGCGATGACGTGGACGTATTCAACGACGGGTTTGTGGAAGCTGTCCATAGCGCTGGGTCTAAATTTTTTAAGGCCCAGCGGACAAATAAGACCAGAAAGCTCTCCGACTCCACTCAGAAGCTAATGGAAAAAAAGAGTGAACTGGTTCTACAATCCTCAGTTGATGCGACTTTATACCGGCAGCTCAACAGACAGATCTCTAAGTCCCTCAAAAGCGATATGCGCCAATTCCGTACCAAGTGTATAGAAGAAGCCATCGAGCGGAACAAGGGCTCTAAACTTTTTGCAAGGGATCTGTCTGTTGGGCAAAGCCAGCTCGCCAAATTAAAGACTGAGGATGGTAGAATCGTCACATCCAGATCTGAGCTGCTGAGTGAGATAGAGGTTTTTATGGACAGCTGTACACGTCAACTAGCAGACCCGAAGTTGATCTAGCGGAAGACCTCAGAGCTAGACTGACCCGACACTATACAGAAGACTTCCCGGACATCAGCCTGTGCGAGATTAGAATGGCTCTTGAACAGCTCAAAAATAACAAGGCGCCTGGGGAGGACGGAATTACAGCTGAGCTTCTGGAGGCGGGTGGTAAACCGATCCTTACGGCCCTTCAGAAGTTGTTCAATTCCGTCTTACTGGAAGGGAGAACGCCAAAGGCATGGAACAGAGGTGTGGTGGTACTGTTCTTCAAAAAAGGTGACAACGCTTTATTGAAGAACTACCGACCCATCTCACTTCTGAGCCATGTCTATAAGCTGTTTTCAAGAGTCATTACGAATCGTCTTGCACGCAGGCTTGATGACTTCCAGCCTCCCGAACAAGCCGGTTTCCGAAGAGGCTTTAGTACCGTAGACCACATCCATACGCTTCGCCAGGTTATACAGAAGACCGAAGAATATAACCTGCCCCTCTGTTTAGCGTTTGTGGACTACGAGAAAGCCTTCGATTCGATCGAAACATGGGCAGTACTACAGTCTCTCCAACGGTGCCAAGTCGACTACCGCTATATCGAGGTGTTGAAGTGTTTATACGAGAGCGCCACAATGTCAGTCCGACTCCAAGACCAGAGCTCGAAGCCTATTCTGCTGCAGCGGGGAGTTAGGCAAGGAGATGTCATCTTCCCTAAGCTGTTTACCGCTGCACTGGAGGATGTCTTTAAGACTCTGGACTGGAGAAGGCTGGGTATCAACATAAACGGCGAGTACCTCACTCACCTTCGATTCGCTGACGATATAGTAGTCTTGGCTGAGACCTTGGAGGACTTAAGTACTATGCTCGTTGACCTCAGTAAAGCCTCCGAGCGAGTTAGTCTTAGGATGAACATGGATAAGACGAAAATCATGTCGAATTCCCATGTAGCACCAACTCCCGTAATAATCGGCGACTTTACACTCGAAGTTGTAGACGAATATATATACCTAGGGCAAACTATTCAGTTAGGTAGGTCCAACTTCGAGAAAGAGGTCAATCGTCGAATCCGACTCGGTTGGGCAGCGTTCGGGAAGCTACGACACATATTTTCGTCCAATATTCCGCAGTGTTTGAAGACGAAAGTCTTTAATCAGTGTGTGTTGCCAGTGATGACATACGGTACTGAAACGTGGCCGCTTACAATGGGTCTCATAAGAAGGCTCAAAGTCACCCAAAGGGCAATGGAGAGGGCTATGCTAGGAGTCTCTGCGTGATCGGATTAAAAATGAGACCATCCGCAGCAGAACCAAAGTAACCGAAATAGCTTTCCGAATCGCTAAACTGAAGTGGCAGTGGGCGGGGCACATTGCGCGTAGAACCGATGGCCGTTGGGGCGGGAAGGTTCTTGAGTGGCGGCCACGTACCGGAAGGCGTAGCGTGGGTAGGCCCCCCACAAGGTGGACCGATGACCTGGTGAAGGTCGCAGGAGTCCGCTGGATGCGGGTGGCGCAGGACCGGTCATTGTGGCAATCTTTGGAGGAGGCCTATGTTCAGCAGTGGACGTCTTTCGGCTGATATGATGATGATGATGATGACAATATACTTCATTGTCTCTCATGCTTCGTTTTTCATGCTTTACCCGTGTAGTGACGGCAGTTTGAATACATTTGTCACCACCCCAATTCTTCCCGCGGGTGTCGTAAGAGCCAACTAAGGGATTGAAGTGTCACTGACCAGTGTCTTTGGTAAGATTAATGATGGGCAGTAGCGTCATCAATCATCAATTTCATCATAGTGGACATATCATTACTACGATCGCCAATTCACTCGATCAGCGTGGCGATTATGGGTATTTACCGCTTAATAAGTTATTACGCATAGTTAATAAGATAATAGAGAGTTAATAGAGCAGCAGTGGAGTGAGATAGGCTAATGATGTGTGTTGTAAAGTTTACAAAGGTTATATTTTGTTGTCAGGGAGAAGTACTTCAACTCGGGCGACGAGACGCGGCGCGCGCGCAGGGAGCGGCGCAAGGGGGAGGTGGCGGCGTACTTGGCGCATCGAGCCAATCAAAATACTGATGTTACTTAATTACTTTATTGTACACTTTAAATATGTTATATAAATGTATCAATCATTACGACTTATTTCTACCACCGATGGCTTGAGAAACCAATGAATTGTTTACATTTTCTTGACTTGCTGTGATAGAATTGGTTAAAGATTGTGTGTTACTGTAGCGTACGCTTTGATGTATACAATACAACGATTTTTAGGTTTATCTTATAGTAAACATTTCATAGTTATATTCACTTGCACACAAATTTGCATATAAATCATTTAATATTTTATTTACAATTATTTAAAACAAGTTTTACTCATTCCGAATACAGTTCAAACTTTTGACCGACAGATGGCGAAGCACTATGCTGAGCTCCAGATGTCATTATTTAAGCGAAATTGAACTCTATTATTTACCACGTAAGTCGCTATGTGTGTGTAAGTATGTGGATTGTAGATAGACTGTGAGATGACTGCAGGAATGAAACGTAGCAGAAAAGATAATAAGTAAGGTTATAAGATGATAGTGGTTTTTTTATAATGGTCAGTTTATAATCGAAGGTAAATTTTGACACTAAGAAGAAGGTATAGAATATTGTACAAAATATGTAAATAAAAGGTAGGTTTCTAATATTAGATTTCAGTTTGAGAGACGAGAGTTGTCATTAGTGTTTGACGTTTAAATGGGTCATTTCCTCATTTCATAAAAAGAAAGACGTTGAGCTTTGTTTTTGTTAATCATTTGATCATCACAATCGGTCATAAACGACAACGGAAAAACGTGACTATGACGTCAATGAATGTTTAGATGTCAGTTTTGTAGTGACAATTAAGCATGAAATATTTACGTAAATCCACTTTATTCATGTTTTTATATTGCATCACCGCGTATTCTTTCTGAATTAAATGATAAAAAATATTTTTGTTAATATTTAATGTTTAGTTGTCGTCACGAAACTGACATCGAAGTTAACTTTTTTGTGAGATTTAAGCTAATTGGGTGTCTCTAGAAGTGAAAATTCCTATTTACGCGAAACACTGTAAAATTAATTTTAATTAAAATTTAAATAATCGCATCGTCTGGGATATTCTTTCGTCGTCTGGCAGTCAAAGTTCTCAATTACATACATTTTTTTTGTAACCGGCTCTGTAAATAGAGTTGTACTTCGCTCGCGTCACAAAGTATTGAAGTCAGTGTAGTGGAATGGTGCATATTATGGAGTGGTGGTGGTGGTGGTGGTGAAGTCACTCTGCGATAGCGAGCGCGGCGAGGAGGCGCGCGAGGGGCGGCGCGGGGGTGTCGCCGCGGGCCGCCTTCTGTTTGGCGGCCGCTTCACTCTGCAAAATCATCCAATTTTAATTAAATAGTACATTACATTTACAAGCCAAGGCCGTTTAAGTGGGAAATGTCTCGGATGACGTGTAATTGTAGGCCGAAGCGAAGCCGAGACAAACGTATGATCCGAAGCTTTCCCATTTAACGGCCGAAGTGTGTATACTATATTTCTGCTCAACGGAACCGGCAGGCGACAACTTATAGGTAGTTTTTAGCACAGCCGCCAGCAAAGTGCTATTTACCGGCCGGAGGGCAGAAACGAATTTTACTATAGCACTCGGCCTCTATGAAATCAATCCTGACACCTGTCATTTCAATACATTATGTGTCAAAAAATGACATTATAACAAATAATGTATGGAACTGATATCTGTCAAGACAGACTTCATAACGACCGACGAACACTGTAGCATACGTAACGAGATACCAATCGCCAACAATACTCAGCCATCTTTATCACACTAATAGAAGAATGACAAAAACTACGATACTCCAATAATTAACGGTTAGCAGATCTCAACTAAACCCTCAAATCAATACACTACGACGTAACTGCAATAAACATCGAGCTCAAAACTAATAGCGGTAAAAATAATACATTATGATATAAGTGCAAAAAAAATTAAATTCCAAACAATTGAAGACAAATTAAAGCACGACCGAAGAAAGTGCTTTACTTGACATGAATACATTCTTGTACGTGTGTCGTACGACGTTTTACAATACAGATGGCGCTTTTTTACGCATCAAAATCTTCGGAGGGCCATATGTACTGAAAAACGTCATACGAAAACGAATTTCAAACTTCATTTTTTTCGCAGTTGTGCTCGTGAGGAAACCGAAAGATTTTAACGTTGAATTCTTGACGAAATAACCTGTGCCCACAGACAACATAGCCTCAAGACGTAGCATAGCCGGGCGACCCCCTCTGTCACGCATACGGTGAATTCACTCCATATTAGAGCCACGCCTCCATTGCTAACTTCAGTCTGCGGCCGGCGTTCATGAGATAATTACGAAAGTTTTAACGTGATTTACGACATGCAAAATGCATTACTGTTGCGTGAAATTGTGTGGCAAGAATACAAAAACATCTAGTGTGCAAAACGATGGTATTTCGTTACACAAGTGAGCTATTTTTTATAAATTTCAATTAAAATTAAAAATAGTTTAAGCATAAAATCTAGCGCACTCGTTGATGTCTTTTTACAAAGTCTCTTTCTAATACTTTACACGAAGTATAACTCCCTCCTTGTCTAGCGTAACGAGCAGGTAGGCCGTCTGAACTAGGGATGACCGTAGAGTATGTTTGTTTACTATCGATAAGGTAACTAAAGATAAATTAAAATCTTTATTCTCAATCGTACCAAGCAACAGTCTCTGCGGTGGAGTCTCCATATCCGAACTAGTGATGTCTATGCCTGCAGTCTGTTTACTATCGATAAGATATTACGACTATATTCAATTATCTTCAAATAAATTCTGGTTTAGTGTAAAGTGTAGAAGTATAATTTTCAAAAATACTATTATGTTAAATAATATTGTGTAACTTCTCTAAATGCCCAAACATGAAAGAAATGTGGGTGAATGCTACAAAACGGTCACATGATTGGTTTCCTGCTCCTAGCAGTGTGATATGTTCTTGACACTTTAAACGGGAATATTTCAAATTAACAAAAACGAATAATATACGAATTTTATATACAACGTATTTTAATGGTAGTTTTTTTGGTAACTTTGTAACTACGAGTTAATGATTGTACAAATAAAAGTATATTTTATAAAATTATTTTATTTATTGTCTCAGAAAAGATATATTGTGATATTAATATTTGAGCGCAACTTTGTCTGCGTGGATGATGATTATAAAATAACTATCCTTTGTCCTTTCCCGGGTCTTAAACTATCTCCATTCCAATTTCATCTAAACCGGTTTAAATGTGAAGATGAAGACACAGCAGACAGACAGTACAAATATTTTTTTTATATAAAATGCATTTCAAGCTAGCATCATAAGCTAGTATCATAATATATCTTCATCTGCGGGGATGATGATGATGAATGAAATATCGTATGTCCTTTCCCGGGTCTTAAATAATCTCCATTCAAAATTTCGTCTAAATTGGTTCAGCGACTTAAGCGTGTAGACTCAGTAAACTGACAGACATACTTTCGCATTTATGGTATGCATTAGTACGGATATGGATTTACGGTTTTGTCGGTAAGTCACTGACAAATATCGAATTGTGAAAGCGATAGACATTGTAACCATCGATACTTTTATCGACATTCGGAAATCACTAGCGACCGGCGAACATTTTTGTTTTACACCTCATTGACCTTGAAACGACGAATCACAACACAGTTAGCTCATGTTACGCCGCCCGCACCTCAGCATTTTTGGCAGCATCGGTTTAAATGAAATAATTGTCTAAAGCTACGTCTTTAGGTTATGTTGTCTGTGCCTGTGCCTAATAAAAGCAATTAATATAAATAATTTTAACAAATTGTTGTTATGATAAAAAGTAATGGAAATGTTAAAAAGTCTGAAAAAAAGAAAAAAAAAAATTGTGCAATTTTACATTAGGTCTCATGATATTTTTTTTTATTTTGATGTCTAGAATGCATAATTAAAATCTTTCGGTTTCCTCGCGAGCAGGGTGCTCGTATAATATTTCTGTTGCCAAACAAAACGACAATAATTTTAAGTTTTACAGACCACAAATTACGCACTTTCAAGAAAGTTTTGTTCACCATAGTATACAACTAAGTACGACTACTGAGAGCGATACTTGTATATGTAATATTAATGTTGAAATTGTTCTGACCTGCGCAAACTGACACAATTTAAGTGCCTCCTGCCGTTTGCTGCCGCCAGACGACTTGTACTGCTGCAGCAGGTTGTTAGTCGCCTATCAACAACATGTACAATATTATTAGTGCCATCAAATGCTAAATACAGGGTGGAAATTCTTTTTGGGTCAGTGAAGGCAGCTACCAGATCCAAACCAGACTAGCTACGGGCAAATGATCTTAGAAGAGCTTCGATTTTAAATTAATGAAGATTGGCGTTTACAGATTTTGGAAAAAACATACAGGGTGCGAGAAAATGGTAATTTTGGTCAAACTTTTGTTTAATGCTAATTGTTAAATCTTGTTTTTGTTCAGGATCAAAAGCTTGTATGAGGCCAAAAAAATGGAAAGGAAGCGATTGATGAAATCCTGGAAAGGAAGCAATCGTACCAGGAAGAGTCCGAGCAGCGCGCGCATGTTGTCGGGGTTGAGCTTCACGGCCTGGCTGTAGTACGTCTTGGCCAGCTCCATGTTCTCCGTGCCGCCCTGGAACATACAATTTACACATCACATAATTAACCATAAGTTACAATAGTACATTACTACCGAGGCCGGGAAGTGACTGGTTGCCGGCCGAATATGTGTAGACGGCCGAGCGAAGCGAGGCCGGATAGTCGGACGGCAACCCGTCACTTCATGGCCGAGGTATGTATAATGCTTTTCTCAAACATGCAATGAAATGAAACAAAAAAATTTATCTTCTTTCTAAGAAATTATAAGTCAACTACATAACTAAGTCTTTGAAACACAACAAAAGTCAAATACGACACCGACACCTCATTTTTTTTAAGTTTGACCTGTTTGAAAGTTGCAATTTTTTTATTTAAAAAAGCGGTATTAGACGACGCGGTCGATTGGGTCCAATTAATCGCATGCAGTGATCGAGGCCGACGGATCGCGACCTATAATACTGCTTTTTAAATATTATTTTGAGTAGTTATTATACAATTTATTTTAAATTATATAATTTAAATACCTAATTATAACTGCAAAAATTTGCCAATCATTTTTTTTTATACTAATATTACTTACAGATAATTATTGGCTAAAAGCCAAGATGTCAGGTCACAACCCTATGTCAAATGAAAATTAAAAAAGAGGTACTTGCCGGCCTAGGCCGGCAACGAGCTACTTCCCGGCCACTTTTTTGGCACTTAACTACAACATTTCATTGCATGTTTGAGAAAATACATTTTTTGGTGTACCTTAATTTAATAGATGTTAATATTTTCTTCGGTTACCGCGAGGATTACACATGAAATAAAACTATGAAAACGGATTAACTCGCGTATATTAACTAATTTTAACTTCATTCCGACGTTTCAAACACTTTACATACAGGGTTCGTGGTCTGCGGATGACTGACAATGGAGGAAATTTGATAGATCTACCTCTATCAAAATAAGAAAGATAAGTACAAAACTACCCACCAAAGAAAAATATACTAAACCACAGACAATACATTTTAACGTCGGAATGAAGTTATAATTAGTTAATATACATGAAATAAAACTATGAAAACGGATAAACTCGCGTATATTAACTAATTTTAACTTAATTCCGACGTTTCGAACACTTTACAGGGTTCGTGGTCTGCGGATGACTGCAGACCTCGCGGTAACCGAAGAAAATTTTAATATGCACGAGTTTATCCGTTTACATAGTTTTATTTCATTAATAGATGTTTGTATTTATAGAGTAGTTTGAAGACGAAAGTCTTTAATCAGTGTGTGTTGCCAGTGATGACATACGGTACTGAAACGTGGCCGCTTACAATGGGTCTCATAAGAAGGCTCAAAGTCACCCAAAGGGCAATGGAGAGGGCTATGCTAGGAGTCTCTCTGCGTGATCGGATTAAAAATGAGACCATTCGCAGCAGAACCAAAGTAACCGAAATAGCTCTCCGAATCGCTAAACTGAAGTGGCAGTGGGCGGGGCACATTGCGCGTAGAACCGATGGCCGTTGGGGCGGGAAGGTTCTTGAGTGGCGGCCACGTACCGGAAGGCGTAGCGTGGGTAGGCCCCCCACAAGGTGGACCGATGACCTGGTGAAGGTCGCAGGAGTCCGCTGGATGCGGGTGGCGCAGGACCAGTCATTGTGGCAATCTTTGGGGGAGGCCTATGTTCAGCAGTGGACGTCTTTCGGCTGATATGATGATGATGATGATATACATACATATTTCTAAGGTAGCTGTCATAAGCGTCACGTTGAATGAAAGTTTATTCACAAGAACATATGGTGCATTACAGTAGATGTTATAGATATTTACAATGGTGATCCTTAATATGTTCTGCCATAAGGCATGTGAAAATTGTTTTAGTCATGACCATGACACGTCAAAGCCATGTATGTGTAGGTATATACATTTATATTGTGTTCATGCAATGTCTTCCATACAAACTAAGAATATTGGATTAAGACAAAGACATTGTAAATAATCATTATTATTGAGGCATGCATGTCATCATTATCATTATATAAAATTACAGTAACAAATGTCAAAGGATGTATATTAAGGTGTAAATCTACGTATAACTAAAACTTATAATTCAAATATTCGTCAATCGTGTAGAAGCATGCGTTACATAATATGTCTTTAAACTTAATCTTAAATTGGGCGTCCGGAAGTATCTTAATAGATGCAGGGATCTTATTGAAAATTCTTATACACATATAGTATGCACTTTTCCTTCTAATTTTTAGCTTACATGGTGGTATTGCCATCTGGTATTGTCTGAGTGGTCTATTCATCAAATTATTAAATGGTGGGAAAAGTTCTAAATTTTGTTTTACAAATACAGCCGCCTCATATATGTACAGACATGGGAGTGTAAGTAGTTTATACTCGGCAAATACGGATCGGCATGACTCTCTTCTATTTTTACCGTAAACCGTTCGTACGCAATTTTTTTGAGCTATAAATGCTCGATCTACTTCCACCGAGTTCCCCCAGAGGATTATTCCGTATCTTAATACGGACTCGATATAAGCATGGTAAGTAACGAGGGCGGTTTCTTGCGAAACAGTTTCTTTGAGTCGCCATAGTACAAATTTAAATTTATTAATTTTTTTGCATACATTGTCAAGGTGTTTTTTCCAATTGCAATGGGTGTCTAGTGCCATACCTAAGAAGACCGAGTGCTCAACTTCTTCTATTTCAATATCGTCGTGTTTAATTTTAATATGTCTTGTTGGTGCCTTGTATGATCTAAACTGTATAAATTTCGTTTTCTTAAGATTAATTGATAGGTTGTTTTCTGTAAGCCAAGTTATTACGTCATTTAACGCCATATTTACATTAAGTTCGTATGTATCTATATCAGTACCTTTTACGATTATTGTAGTATCATCGGCAAATAGAATTGAAGTATGCTGCGTAGATTCAGGTAAGTCATTAATGTATAGAATAAATAATAGCGGTCCTAAAATACTGCCTTGTGGCACACCGTAAGCATTTATTTTGTATTTGGACGTATATGGCTTAAGTTTATTTTTTTCTATTCGGTCTATCTGAGTGCACTGTTTTCTTTCAGATAGGTAGCTTCTAATCCAGGAGTAAGCAGGTCCTCGAATCCCGTAACGTTCTAGCTTATTGAGAAGCCGGTTGTGACAAACAGTGTCAAAAGCCTTTGACATGTCTAATAGTAGTGCTCCTACCGGGATGCCTTTGTCTATACAATCGGTGACTATGTTGTTTAACTTAAAACATGCTAGAGATGTTGATTTTCTTTTTCTAAATCCATTTTGTTCATCCCTCAAGATGTTAAATTTATCTAGAAAATTTTCTATTCTATTGTACATTGCTCTCTCGTATATTTTAGCTATAACCGGAATCAGAGTGATAGGACGATAATTCCCTATTTCAGATTTATCACCTTTTTTAAAGATTGGTTTTACCACAGACTTTTTCAGTATCGAGGGGAAAATGCCCTGTTCAAATGATATGTTAATCAGATACGATAAGGGGAATGATAGTATATACGCAACACTTTTTATAATTTTAGTTGGTATTTTGTCAAAACCGGTAGAGGGAGTATTACGAAGTGAGGATATTATTTTATATATTTCGCACGGGTCGGTAGGAGATAAGAATATACTATGTTGTTGGCTATTAAATGTCAGTGAAGTTTTAGAGGTTGTAGGATTTTGGTTGATGTTAATAAAGTGGTCGTTGAATTTTTCGGCAATTTTTTGAGGACCATGCAGTAGTGTTCCGGACTTGTCTCGAACGGTAGATATTTCTTTTTTGGATTGCTGATTATAACTACCCTTAATGACATTCCACGCAGCCTTGCATTTATTAGAAGCATTCGATATAATTTTGGTATTATGTATCTTCTGTGAATAGGAAATGCATTTTTTAAGTACTCTAGTGTAGGCATGTAATTCTTGTTTATTAAGGTCTTTCTCGTGTGTACTTCTCTGATACTTAAGGAAAAGTTTCCTCTTAGTTGCACAACAACGTTTGAGTGATTTGGAGATCCATTTTGTCTTTTTAGTTTTATTAGTTAATTTTATTTTTTTAACGGGAAAGCAAAGATTATGGAATAAAGCGATTAGTTCATGGAATTTTTTGAAGGCTTCATCAGCACAATGTTCATCATAAATTTCTGAAAATGATAATTGCTTCATATGATTTTTAAATAAGAGAATATTTTCGTCACAATAATCTCTTTTTGTAACATACCATTCTCGTACATATTTCCTCAAATTGGTGGGGAAGGTTATGATTTGAGCAGTATCATGGTCTGATAGACCCAATTTTAATGTTGTACCTTTCGCAGTTTTCAAGTTGCTTATAATATGATCTATACAGTTGTTTTTACGAGTAGGCTCATTTATATGGCTAAACATATTATAATTTTCCAGTAGACTATGATACAACTTAGTTGTCCTATTTTCAATTAATGTATTGATATTCAAATCACCACATATAACAATTTTTTTACTAGTTTTAAATCTAAGAAATTTTAATAATTTATTCAATTGTTCAAAAAATATGTCAATATCTGAATCAGGAGTCCTGTATATACAAACTACTATTAGATTACAATTAAATATTTCAACGCCACAGCATTCGAAATCTCGTTGCATTGAAAATGTTTGTATGAATGGTATATCCTCCGCATCCAATGCTTTATCAACCATTATAGCAACACCACCTCGTTTCTTAGGTCGAGAGAAAAATGACACAAGTTCATAATCCTTAAAAACTAAATTGTTTTCAGTGCCAGAGCAAAGAAATGTTTCTGAGAAGCAGATTACACTAGGAATAGACTCTTTGTTTTTAAAACTATCAATAACTATTTCAAATTCATCTATTTTTGACAGAACCCCGGCAATGTTTTGATGAAATACACAAAAAGCATTATCTTGAGGTACGAAAAGTCCGGTTCACTGTTATTTCTGGATTTGGGTCCTCTTGACAGGAGCTGGTGGTAGAGGTTCTAGGTTCTGCAAGCTTCAAAATTTCAGCAGCGATTCTACTGTTTTCGTCGTTTGTGCAAGTCTGTTCCAAGCATGTATTTAATTTACTTTCTTCCAGGTTGTTTGGGTGTTCATTCACGTGCAGTTTTTGTTGCGCTTCAGTTGACTGTTCTATTAGCATTTGAGGTAATGAGATTGGAGTGAATTTCTTTCCGTTTACAAATAACATATTGTTTCGTATGACAGCATGATGCCCTTTTTTACGTTCTTCATACAGATTATCTCGGAGTTGTTTGCGTGCCTTTAAACTGTCACTATCTAGTACTTCAGAAACAGCTAGTCCAGTATTTCTAAATTGACGTGCGTTGTCTAAGACATACTTCTTCATCCTTGTACTTAGAAGTTCAATGAGGACCGGACGTCGATTTCCTTTTTTTCCTATTCTCCTTACAGTTTCAATGAAGCCATTAATCTGTACGTGTAATATGTCAGTAAATATGTGATTTATGCGCGGGTAAAGTTCGTACTCAGTTTCACCGTAGTATTCTTCCAATCCATATAATACAAATGTTTTTTGGTTTCCATTATCAGTGGGTTTTTCATCTATACGACCCTTCAGATAGCGTAATTCAGTAGTAAGTTTTTGATTTTGCAGCTCAAGATCTTTAATTTTTTGATTGGTTACATGTAGTTCACCGGCCAGTCGTTTTTGTTCTAATGTTATTATGTTATTTTTTTGTGTGAGTTCTTGTTGATATTTCCCAATGGCAGTATTAATTTCAGATTTTATAAGAGTTTTTAAATCTCTTATAACTACAGTATTGTTTTTATTTAATTTTGTGTCTAATAATTTACTAATTTCATCAATAGTTGCTAGTTTCTGTATTACAGGGGGGTGCTGAGTGTTTGAGACACATAATAAGCTCTGGTTGGGCAGATCAGATTCTGGTATGAGAAACGATTGTGGTTCATTATGATTGTCATCTATAGACATGTCTGTTTCATTTAAATACGATGTGTTGAACATTTTCCTGACTGGCGTACTATCATTCTTTCGGCGAGTTGTAATATTTGTGCACTGTGGACAGCGCCATGCCCTATTAAGCTCTTGCACATTTTTTGTATAATAATCTGAGCTCATCCCAAGACAGCGGTAGTGATATGTTTGTACGCAAGCTACGCATTGTAGGAGTTCTTGTTTATTTTCAATCAAATTCGGACACGCATAGCAATTCATTTTCCTTTTTGTTTATTTATTTATGTTAAGTAAATCGAGTCTCAGCAGTATCGACCTCTTTAGGAAAATCGTTGAAATTTGTAAGCTGTTTGTAAATTTGAGCGATTTCTGAACGTGCCTCGTCCTTCAACTGTCACATATGTCATAGGTGTCAGTGTCAGCTACAGATAGGTTTGGTCAGCTGGAATTTTGTTAGTACCGCTCTTTTTTATAGGTTTATAATGTTAATTTTTCCGAATATTACCGAATATTTACTGTTGAATTCAAATTTTCTATGTGTGCGTGCGTTAACAGTGATGTGGGACGATCAATTTATGTGTTTTTACAATAAAACAGCTCACCCGAGTGTCTCCAAAATCTTCCAACTATGGTGCAGCAATAGTGCCATGATGTAAACGTTCCTGACAAAGTATACTTTTTAGTGGAATGCACCACCAGTTGAAAGACTCACCATGGTGTAGCGGATGTCGGCGATCCTCTGCAGATGCAGGTGGTTGTGCGGCTGGTGCAGCAGCAGCTCCTCGGCGCAGAAGGCCACCTGCAGGTACAGCCAGCACAGCTCCTGCCAGGCTGCCACGTGCGACATGACCTCACCATGGTGTAGCGGATGTCGGCGATCCTCTGCAGATGCAGGTGGTTGTGCGCCCACCTGCAGGTACAGCCAGCACAGCTCCTGCCAGGCTGCCACGTGCGACATGACCCTCACCATGGTGTAGCGGATGTCGGCGACCCTCTGCAGATGCAGGTGGTTGTGCGGCTGGTGCAGCAGCAGCTCCTCGGCGCAGAAGGCCACCTGCAGGTACAGCCAGCACAGCTCCTGCCAGCCTTCCACGTGCGACATGACCCTCACCATGGTGTAGCGGATGTCGGCGATCCTCTGCAGATGCAGGTGGTTGTGCGCCCGCCTGCAGGTACAGCCAGCACAGCTCCTGCCAGCCTTCCACGTGCGACATGACCCTCACCATGGTGTAGCGGATGTCGGCGATCCTCTGCAGATGCAGGTGGTTGTGCGCCCACCTGCAGGTACAGCCAGCACAGCTCCTGCCAGGCTGCCACGTGCGACATGACCCTCACCATGCTGTAGCGGATGTCGGCGATCCTCTGCAGATGCAGGTGGTTGTGCGGCTGGTGCAGCAGCAGCTCCTCGGCGCAGAAGGCGGCGCGGCCGTACTCGCCCGCCTGCAGGTACAGACAGCACAGCTCCTGCCACGCTTCCACGTCCGACATGAACCTGGAGTCAGTACGTAACAATCATTTAACACAGACAAACAACGAACAGAACAAGTCTTCAGCAGATTCACTATAAATCATGAATAGAATTTATTACTATTATTATTTGTACATCAGCACGCTTAGCCCATGATTGGCTGCGAGATAGATTTCCCATCTTTTACTAACTATATTAATAAAATAGGAACGAATAGTCTATCCCGCGGTGACACCACCAATCGTGTGCTAAGGGTGCAGGCAGGCAGTTGATACAACTGATAGTTGCCTGCATCCAAATTATCTCGATTTAGTTCATCTTTTATCCAGTTAGGTATTTGTCTAATCGGTTTAGGTAGAATTTGTTTAACTTATTGATGAAAAAACTAAAATATGTGTGCCTTTAACCTTCGAAATCCCTCAATTCCTTGAAGATCCCTTCATTAGAACAGGTATCCAGTAGTTGAAACTGTTCTTCCACCTACAACAGCATCTGGATGGCCTCTGCCAATAGTCCCTGCACTTTGAGAAAGACTCTCCACGTCCAGCAGTTAGACTTACTTCTTCAGATAGTCGACCAGCTCCTTGATGGCTTCAGTGACGAGCCCCTGCGCCTTGAGGATGGCGACTCTCCGCTTGCGGGCGGCCGCGTTGGTCTCGTCTGCCTTGATCACCAGGCCATCAGTTCCAGCACTTACTTCTTCAGATAGTCGACCAGCTCCTTGATGGCTTCAGTGACGAGCCCCTGCGCCTTGAGGATGGCGACTCTCCGCTTGCGGGCGGCCGCGTTGGTCTCATCTGCTTTGATTATCACGTCCAGCAGTTCCAGGGCCTCCTCGTATCTGAAGTAACAAATCAATAAACTCTGTTTATTGAAAATATTTTGTGAAGTATTTAATCCTCTTCTACATTAATTTTCGCATAGCTACTCTGGATCTGTAAGGTGCGCTCGCTGAGCCAATAAGAATTTCCACCCTGCATACCTATTATCCAGTATTTATATTTAGATTAACATAGGTACAGGATACTCATAGACATCTTAACTATCTCAAGGTGCGTTCAAACTAAAAGAGCATTCGGTGTTCTAACCTCCCACTCTACGAAATTCGATCGGTACACAAAACGTGATTGGTTGATTTCGTAGAACGGGCGCTAGAACAGCGAATGCTCTTCTGGTTTAAACGCACCTTCAAGTATTACCTATATGGTAAAAATACCTGCCTTCTATTTAATATAAATAAATATCTTGGGACATCTTACACAAATGGACCTAGTCCCAAGTAAGCACAATTAAGGCTTGAGATGTGGCGAAAATATAATATATATTATATATAATAGATAGATACATATAGATAATTCAATAGATACATAGCCATGACCAAGGAACAAATATTTGTGATAAATAAATACACAAATAATGCCCTCGCAGGGATTCCAACCCGGAACCTTGCGCTTCGTAGGCAGGGTCACTACCAACTACTACGGAGGCTAACAAATATTATAAAAATACGTGTATTTACACAGTTACTGACCTCTCCTCGGCCTCGAGCTGCGCAGCCTTGTAGCGCATGACGCGCATGCTGCCCGGGAACTCCTGCTTCAGCATGGCGATGCACCGCTTCGACACGCTGTACGTGTGCGTGTCCAGCGCCGCGTACAGCACTTGCTCCAGGATAACGTACTCTGTACAATAGAGTGGGTCATCTCTCAAAAATTTCGATTTTCTTGAGGGCACAGTTACAAAACGGTGCCATTTGATGTTTGATTATCACTCTTATTTTATTATATTTATAATTTAAGTTTTGCTGCCTCCGGATTTGAGTAAAAATTTTCCTAAAGTTTATGCAGCTTAAAAAAAAGGTATAATTTTCGATATTTTTTTTTCATCTCTTTTGGCTCCGCAACTTTAGAAAAGCTATTTCCAGGTAAATACAATACTCAAACATAGCTCATGTTGCAACAAAAAGTAAAAACATAGATATCAACTATGGTCAGTACATAATGTACTAAATTTTCTATGAAATCTTTCAAATAGATCCGGAGGGAGAAACCTAATTCCGATGGCCAAATCATTTTGCGCATTCTTTATCGACCTAATTATGGAACTATTTACAACTGTGCCCAGTAAAAAAACAAATACCTTTTTTTTCTTCATACATCAGTGACCCACCCTACTGTACAAACATTGCAAATAGTAGAAATATCAGGAAGAGATACATTTATCATCAGTAGATGAAATCAAGAGCTGTTCTATCCATTACATTATTAAATATTACAAACAAAAGTCTAAAACAATCATGCTAATCAAATTTAGTTAAAAAAGGTGATACCTGTGTTTATGCTTTGATGTTAGTTACCCTTTAAATTGGCATTGGCAGTAACAATTATAAACACTTTTTGAGCAACCAAGTAGTGATATCTTGACAAACTCCTACAAGATGTGGTCTCAGCACAAAGTGTGAATTGTGAATCAGTTTAAAAATGGACTAGATACGCACATCACTGTCACAATGATCATACTAAAAAAGGCAGCTGATGTTGCTCTTGATTGCAATGCATGGAAAAAACAACAAAGAAGAGAGTTCTAATTTAGGGTATGTTATCAGGCAAGACTCAAAAAAATCCTGGATTCAAGCCTCATCTCCATGAAACATTCTGTATAAGAAAAAATACAAGAAGAAAGTCTTATATGGTGGTCGTTTTTGAGACCGGTGCCCTATAAAGGATTAATATTGTTGAATTGTAATAGGAATTTGGACAGTACTGACTCTCATTGCCAAGCTTGTTGATGTCGTCCATGATGGCGACCCAGAACTCCATCACGTCCTCGCTACGCCGCTCGTTGTTCTCGCGCCATTGCCGCAGCAAATCTTTTATTTCTGTCAACAAAATGTTATCAACTTTACTATTAGTAGTAACTAGTAATGACTATCTGAGGTCTGGCTGAGGAGAGTAAGACGCGATGTTATTAAATTTAAATACAACCGAGATACACACTCATGTTTGAGGCAACAGAAACAGGACATCGACGAGAATTATTTATACCAATAACAACAAACCATATTTTTTTAATCCTATAAATGAACTAGAGGTATTTCCCCACTCGCAATTAGGTACGTTGGTTTAAGACATTTAATTTACTTTTTAATATTTAGAGTAATTTGAACCAAGAAATAGATGAAAAACTTTTCACACGGCAATTTGAAATGGAAATAATAGGTGTGCGCTTAGTTGGTTCCGAACCTCCAATGCTGAGATCTTCGTAATTATAAGACATAATTATGTTGTTTTATTCACAGAACAGTATATTGCTGACTAAATTGAAGTAGAATTTCAGGAATGTCGTCTGAAAACTCGGGAAAACTCATGCAGTCATTTTCAGAATTCAGACAGTAATCAAGCAAGAGTGTCACTACTGTCACTGTCACCGACAGAATTGTCATCGAAAAATGATGGATGACTGGTTATCAGAGACAACAGACGAAAAGAGGTAAATAAATTATTTAAAAAAGCTTTTGTATCATAAAATAATACATTGACAACAAATAGTTTCATATTCGTACAAATTAAATCACAATGAAATAATCATTGAATATTTTGTGGAGCAAATATTTGTGAAATGCTAAAAAAACCATGGCAACAAAATAAAATAAACATTTTCTTGTCTATGGTGAAACATAAATTCGTTCAACGCACGTACCGTTCATTATGTTTTTTTTTCTTTGTCAAGAATATATAGAAATCTGATTATAGCACATTGCCACGAAGCGTGATATCGACGTTTGAGTACGTACATCGGAATACAAAAGTTTTGTGACTGCAAGCAATAGAACGAGACGTCTGCAATATGTCGGACTATTTGGAAATATTTTTAGATTTAGCTTAGCTTAGTACTCGTGTATAGAACTAATTCAAAGGTTTATTTTAGTATAATCGACAGTATGCAAGATATTTGACAATCAATAACTCGAGGTAAGTACCGTTACTGCGCGTTAACAATACAATGTATTCATTTCTTTCTTCCTCGTTCATAATGCTCGACTTTTTATGTCTCAATGGCCTTTATCTTGGGGTTTTGTTTTCTTTTGTCCTCTGTTTGCACTTTAAACGAGTTTGTGTAACCCGAAATCGGTGATTGTGATTGTGATATTTATACGAAGTTATTTTGTGACAGATCGATAAGAAGAATAGCACTGTGAGATCGGATACGGTCCTGGCCGTATGCTCGTCTCCCGTGGAGTGGGCGATGCGCGTGAAGGCCGCCGCGACGGTCTGACGGCGCGCGAGCCCCCGCCGCGAGCGTGTGCCTGACAACATGGAGCAACTTGTTCAGTGCCCCGTGTGCACCCTCTTTCTCCACAATGGCATGTCCTTGGAGTCCCACCTCGACACCCATCCTAAAGACCAAGTCATCAAAGCCCTGTGCAACCTATCCGCTAACAATGCTGGCTTTGGAAGCCGGACTTCCACCCCTATGCACTCTGAGCGCTCCTACAGGAGCCGGTCGAGAACTCCCGCGGAGGACAGCCCTCGGTGGAGCGGCCGCGGTATCGACAATGAGAGATACTGGAGACGGACCCCCAGCAGGAGTTCCAAAACACCTGCATCCAGTATTGCTAGAAATGCAACTCCATCAGATATGCAAATGGGGGAAATCAATTTTGAAAATAATTCCAATAATGCTACAGCTAGCCCCTACCCAGGTATGTCTTTTATGAAACCTGACAAGTCAACTCAGCCCTTCATGCAGAATGTCCCTGGTCCTGAGTTTGATCCACAATATGTGTACTACCCGGACCAGCAGGAAGATAAAGAAATTAAGTATTCACGCAGCGCTGAGTACAGTGCCATAGACAACACTAGCAATGTGTTTACATACAATATGCCAACTGTGGCCCCGGCGGTCAAGCTACAAACAGCCCTTATGCCTGCTGCATCAGGTTCCCGCAGGAATAATGATCTTGTAAAAATACTGCCTAAACCTAATAATATACTTGTGAAGGCCAATATGGGAGGAGTGCAATATATTACTCCTGGAGTGAAGCCCATGCACCTGGTGGTGCCCCCAGCCCCTACCTTTGTACAGAAAAGTGTTCAAAATAATATGATTGTGTCTGGCAGCATTCCTACAAGCCAGATTATGGAGCCTAAGTCGGTAGCCTCACCACTTGCCAGCAGTAGTAGTACATTCAATCAGCTGTCCTCTGGCACTTTCACCCCGGGCACTACAGTGGTCACACAAAACTCTCAAATCATCTATAGGGAAATGGTCCACAACATAGATGGGAAACCTTTCATTTCGAGCATGCCTGCAGTGCTCAGCGGCCATGATAATGTGACTAATGTGGCCGCCACCAGCTCCATGTACCAAAATGTCATGGTGGTGGACCAGTTTGGCAACACCTCCTGTATGTACACAACACCTCAGCAGATTCTGTCTAAACAGTGTAACCCACCAGTATATACTGAAGTGACTATGAGTAGTTTGGAGAAATCATTATCCAATACTAATAACATGGGTAATGAATCTAACAAGACTTTGATTATTGAAGTAGGTCCTATTGTGCCTCCAGTAGAGGTGTGCTCCGCCAGCACTACTACTACGACATCGCAGGCTTCTCAAACAATTTCAAATGTTGCCACAACACCAGGTCCAGAAAAGCACCTAGAACGGAATGATACCCCTGGGCCTACTAAAGGATTGAAGATACTTAGTAATATTAAAGTGGAAGTCCCAGTTCAGCATCACAAAAATTTGCTCAACACCATTGTTGACCTCACAGGGTCCCAGGAGCCCGAGTACTCAGAGAGACCCGCCTCTCCTGAGCGGATCCTACCTGACTTTGAAGACAACCAGCACAGCCTGTCCGGGGACTGCCTGCAGCCCACCACTAGTAATGATAGCATAGTTTCAAATACATTCTCTGTGATAAAAAACGTCGGGAACCCTCCCTCGTACAAAGACTCAGTTTCCAAGTCCTGTGTTGTAGATAATAAAATTGAAAACGAATTTTCTGATAGCTGCCCTATGCCCGACCTCATTTGCAACGAAAAGCCTTCGATATCGCCGTGCAGCGAGCTCTCCGAAAGCGGGGACAACTCCACTGACAGAATTTCCATTTCGCCAAAGCCCGAGAACCCACCGGAGCCCGTAGAGCCGCCAGTAGAAGCCACAAAGCCACTCCTCAAGCCCTCCTTCAGGAGCACACCTCTAAGACTGAACAATATCTTTGTCAAGAAGCATAAAAAGATTTTAGAAATTAAGAATTCCAAGAGTTTTACCGTGACGCCGTGCAGCAGCAAGGACCTGCAGGCGGGGCCGTCGTCGCCGGCGCGCCCGCCCGAGAACTTCACCATGAACAAGATCCACATCGAGAGCAGCGAGAAGGAGATAACGGAGACGCTGCAGACCATCACAGTGGAGGTGTGCACCGACAACGACAGTATGCACGAGTTCGACGCCGACACGGAGGAGCAGTCGATGGACCTGGAGCCGGTGGCGTGCTCCAGCATCCGCGACTCCAGCCGGCACTCCTCCGTGCAGGTCAAGGAGGAGATCAACTCCAGCAACGAGGGCGGCTTCAGCAACGACCGCGGGCTCGCTCCGCTCGAAGCCATGCGGCCGATCAACGTGATCGCGTACGGGGCGATGGCGGAGTTCGACGACGAGTCCAACCATAAAGAGCTGCTAGAGCTGGAAGCCTCCTCGAAGAACAAGCAATTCGTGAGCATGATGAACGACAACTACTTCGGGGACAACATCTACGCGGACTACTTCACGCCGGAGCGAGCGGCGTTCGAGCGCGAGAAGGAGTACCTGTGGGCGCCGCGGGAGGGCGAGTTCGTGCTGCCGACGTTCGTGCACGACAGCTACAAGGTGGCGGACGGCGGCGCCGACTACGAGCGCGCCGAGCGCGACGCCAAGCCCGCCGAGCGCAGCGCGCCGGTCGCCGACATGGACTCGCCCTGGACCGGGGTGAGTATTCTTCGTCCCTTTTTAGATAGTAAGAATTTTGTAGTGAAGGTCACTTGCCGTAGAGTGACACTGATAACTTGATAAGGCTCATAGGCTTATTAAAACAAGACTAGACTATACAGTATACACTTAACAATCCTAATTAGTGTATGTGTCAACATAGAGAGCGATATATTTCGACGGGGGCGCCATCTATTGACTTTGGCTCTTACAATTTCTGTCTAAGGCTAGTCTCCTCTTAACATCATTAAGTCACAATGGGTTCTACAAAATATACGCCTATGTCAACATGTGAAAAGCGGCTATCGCGTACATACCATCCCGCTCTCGTCGCTCACGCCGCGCGCGCTCTCAAAAAGCGCGTGTCTGACCGAGCCTTTAGTGAATTACATAATTACGTGATATGCAGTCTACAGAGCTATATATTGCAATCAGAACATTATCTGAAAGAACCTACTGCATGTAATTAAATAAAAAAATATCCTGAGACATTCAGTATATTATCTCCGTCACTCCAATTAAGCGCAATTGACTTGACAGTTTTTTTTTTATTCATTTTTCCCTTTCGTCTTTTTATTTTTGGAAATCACGCTGCCCATTAGTCCTTAGTTGTCCATCATGTCCATTTCTCCTTAATTCGCAAGTCGGTCGAGTCTGAAAGTGTGTCGAGGTCTCAGTCATTAAGCTGTGGCTGTGGCTCTCCCACAGCCAAGAGAAAGCATCGAATAATAATGAACTTGTGCAAGTTACGTAAACCTCGTAAACTGCCCCGTGGTGCGGGTTCATATAACAAACGATTGCAGCGGTATCAACTAGATCGATTGATTTTCGGCCAAAGACAACTCTTAACGCCAAAAATATCTATCTGGATAATATGCCGAAAATAACTAAACACGGATGAAATGGTTAAATAGCTGAAAAATCTGAAAAACTTACTAAAAGATCTGGCGTATGTATTAGTAATAATCGTCCTACCGCGCATTTTGAACATCATAAATTTCGTGCATCTGTCTCTGTCACACCGATGACACCTTCGTTGGAGCGATAGAGATAGAATCCCCATATTTACGATTTTCGTAGTCTACGGCAGGCCTAAACAAACAAACACATTGGATGTTTAGTACATGTACAGTGGAATACATAAAATATTATGTATACAATTGTGTACTTTATTCTAATCATCATCATCATCAGCCTATGTTAGTCCACTGCTGGACGTAGTCCTCTCCTATTAACTATGCGTATAGACGCATTAGGAGGTAAATGCCCATAATCGCCACGCCGGGGAAGCGGATTGGCGATCGCAGTAATGTGTCCACTATGATGACGCTGCTGCCCATCATCAATCTTGTAGAATGGTCAGTGACACTTAAATCCCTTAGTCGACTCTTACGACACCCGCAGGACGAGTTGGGATGGTGACAAATTTACTGCCGTCACCACACGGCATTCTAATGAAATAAATAAAATAATGTGTACAATTTTATGAGCAGTGCTATACAGATCAGGAGCTCGAACAGCGTCAGCAGGGCAGCAATAAAAGAAAAGAAACATTGATCCGTGACAAACAACAAGTATAGCCCACCTAAGGAAGACCAAAAATTGCCTATCGGGGGAAATAACTCGTGTATAAGCGAATTTTGGTATAGTTGTAGGGAATGGTGTTTTAAACCACGTCCTAAAAGTACTGGTGGTTAGGGGTGGAGCTAACGGAGGGAGAGGGGTGTAAAGGTCCTTATTTTTAATTTTTCGTAAATAACTCGTAAACCGTGGCTTGTAGCAAAAAACGTTCTAGTACATAAGTAATCTACATAAAATTCTCTACAAAAAAGATATATGCATGTACGATGCACGAATGCACGAATTTTTTCCTCTGAGTTTCCTTCGTTTGGTGTACTAGTACTCGTAAAAAAGAGAAACACATTCAAAAACAAAACATTGTCACGAAATGGTCACAACTGTGACTAATGCTAGTGTGCCTAACGCGAACCACAATCGTCGTGTCGCCTCCTTGTCACACTTACGTCCGGATGCACAAGTGCGAGGGAGAGGCGACACGTCAATACTGTCAATAGTGATCCGCGGTAGGCTTGCACATGATTGGTGCGACAGTATGTCGCCGCGAGACAGACTATCCGTACCTCTTTTGTTAACCGATTCGTTGCGTGTTCCATTTTCAAAAACTTATCTACGGCGGAGAACAATTTTTTCATGATACGCCATAGAATATGATGACACGCCTATCGTGTCATACGCCATTCGTTAAAAACATTCATGACACGCCTGGCGTGTCATCCGCACTGAAACGGTTAATTTATCCCATTATCATAAACGTATCATACTTACTCCTTCCCTGGTGACGCATGCTTAGAAGGGCCGACCCCAAATGGGAAAGCGCCAGGCAGAAAAAGAATTATGATCTTCTTATGCCTTCTTATGCGAACTTTATTAGCAAGCCGATGATTGTTTGTTCCTCTCCGGCTTATCGATATTTATCTTAGGCAGAAAGGGACAAACGATACTTATCGGCTGACTAAGTTTGAATAAGGGATATAGTTAATAAAAGACGGGAAGTCTATCTCGCGGCGACATACTGTCAACTTCGAAATCCGCAAAATTCGGGGATTTTTCTCTGTCACTCTGACGATTTCGTTGGTTTCATTCGGCATAACTGATATAGACATGTCATCATCATCATATCAGCCGAAAAACGTCCACTGATGATCATAGGCCCCCAAAGGTTGCCATAATGACTGGTCCTGCGACCTTCACCAGGTTATCAATCGACCTTGTGAGGGCCCACGCTGCGCCTTCCAGTACGTGGCCGCCACTCTAGAACCTTTCCGCCCCAACGGCCATCGGTTTACATGTCACATACAGTTAAAATATCTTTAGTTAAACATATATTTGTATTAAATACTTAGATGAAATGTGGAGGACATGTATTAGTCAGCGGTCAGCGGCGACTCGACTCGTGACGCGGCGGCCTCTATTTCCTTATTACGCCAGACGCCAGTTTACCGCCTCACTGTGTTTGTATCACTACTACCGACTAGGTCACCTAGTGCTATTGCCCTTGAACTTTAACTGTTTGTTAGAGGTCCCTATTCACTATAATAAAGTAAACGATATTCAATTTGATCAGCTCACATTACATTACAACAATAGACTTAGACATACACCAATAAAATAAAAAAAAAAGATTTCGACGAATTGTAAACCTCCTCCTTTTTGAAGTCGGTTAAAAAAAGAAATGAATAGAAAGGGGAAAAATCAAAAAGAGAATTTGAAATTGATGGCAGATTTTTTTACTGTAAGGTACTTTGTTGCTATGCTAGTTTTGATAGGCGCTGAATTTACCATACAGCACTTTGGATTGGAATGTCTATTAACACAATGCGCAAACAAATTCATTCAACTTGGAAAGTCAATTTAATAACTTATAACAGTTAAAACCAACAACCAGAATCAACTTAATAAAGTCTATGCTATGGACTACATTTCCACTCTTTTTTCAATAAAAAACATAAGCATTATTTAAGTTCAACAAATTGGAAACAGATTTTTATTATCATTAGTATTTTCATTATAAAATTGTAAGTAATTTTAAGTTTTATAGAAATGTAAAGTCCAAATTTATCTGACTACAAATTCTCCTTGCTCCTTGAACAAGCAGAAAGTCGCGGCCAAAATAAATCACCGGCGAAAGTCAGCGGCGAGTCTCCGATGGATTTATTATTTTTCTTTTATAAATCATCATACATCTATTTCAGTGTCTATAAAAATTTTTTAATTTATACAATACCCAATATTTATTATTGTATTATAAGGGATGACGCCTCCCAAATAAGTAAGGTGCCTGTGTCTGGTAGAAACCAGTCTTTCTTAAGATGTTAAATGGTAGTCATTGTTTTAGATCTCGTCCTGTAATATCGTCCTAAGGCCCAGCCTTGCCTTGAAATATTTTGGTATTTGTTATATTTAGTTTGACAGGTGTCTTCTAAAGTTAAGGGTTTTCGGGAAGTTCAACGTTTTGATACGTATTTGTGGAGTAGCCCCCACGACGGCTTTCTTTTAAAATAGAAAATGAAGTTTAAGTAACTTTAACTTTCTGTAAATGGCTGTGACAACTTAGAAATTTAGATGAGAAATACCCATTTACCTATTGGGCAGGACTTTCTGTCCTTGATTTCAGTTTGTCCGAAAATGTAACGAAATAATACAATTATATTCTAATTGGATCAAGTTTAAAGTTCGATATTAATAAGTATTACAGGTAAGACCTTGGATCTTACGAGACTAATCATGTATTTGTGTTCCGCAGATGTACCGCGAGGTGGCCGGCTCGGGCTACGACCTGCTGGCGCGCGAGAGCTGGCTGTCGGACCCCGACGACGAGCCCGACAAGAGCGACCGCCTGTCAGTACCCACCGCCAGGTCGGTTGTGCAGGTGTGCCGCGAGAGCTGGCTGTCGGACCCCGACGACGAGCCCGACAAGAGCGACCGCCTGTCAGTACCCACCGCCAGGTCGGTTGTGCAGGTGTGCCGCGAGAGCTGGCTGTCGGACCCCGACGACGAGCCCGACAAGAGCGACCGCCTGTCAGTACCCACCGCCAGGTCGGTTGTGCAGGTGTGCCGCGAGAGCTGGCTGTCGGACCCCGACGACGAGCCCGACAAGAGCGACCGCCTGTCAGTACCCACCGCCAGGTCGGTTGTGCAGGTGTGCCGCGAGAGCTGGCTGTCGGACCCCGACGACGAGCCCGACAAGAGCGACCGCCTGTCAGTACCCACCGCCAGGTCGGTTGTGCAGGTGTGCCGCGAGAGCTGGCTGTCGGACCCCGACGACGAGCCCGACAAGAGCGACCGCCTGTCAGTACCCACCGCCAGGTCGGTTGTGCAGGTGTGCCGCGAGAGCTGGCTGTCGGACCCCGACGACGAGCCCGACAAGAGCGACCGCCTGTCAGTACCCACCGCCAGGTCGGTTGTGCAGGTGTGCCGCGAGAGCTGGCTGTCGGACCCCGACGACGAGCCCGACAAGAGCGACCGCCTGTCAGTACCCACCGCCAGGTCGGTTGTGCAGGTGTGCCGCGAGAGCTGGCTGTCGGACCCCGACGACGAGCCCGACAAGAGCGACCGCCTGTCAGTACCCACCGCCAGGTCGGTTGTGCAGGTGTGCCGCGAGAGCTGGCTGTCGGACCCCGACGACGAGCCCGACAAGAGCGACCGCCTGTCAGTACCCACCGCCAGGTCGGTTGTGCAGGTGTGCCGCGAGAGCTGGCTGTCGGACCCCGACGACGAGCCCGACAAGAGCGACCGCCTGTCAGTACCCACCGCCAGGTCGGTTGTGCAGGTGTGCCGCGAGAGCTGGCTGTCGGACCCCGACGACGAGCCCGACAAGAGCGACCGCCTGTCAGTACCCACCGCCAGGTCGGTTGTGCAGGTGTGCCGCGAGAGCTGGCTGTCGGACCCCGACGACGAGCCCGACAAGAGCGACCGCCTGTCAGTACCCACCGCCAGGTCGGTTGTGCAGGTGTGCCGCGAGAGCTGGCTGTCGGACCCCGACGACGAGCCCGACAAGAGCGACCGCCTGTCAGTACCCACCGCCAGGTCGGTTGTGCAGGTGTGCCGCGAGAGCTGGCTGTCGGACCCCGACGACGAGCCCGACAAGAGCGACCGCCTGTCAGTACCCACCGCCAGGTCGGTTGTGCAGGTGTGCCGCGAGAGCTGGCTGTCGGACCCCGACGACGAGCCCGACAAGAGCGACCGCCTGTCAGTACCCACCGCCAGGTCGGTTGTGCAGGTGTGCCGCGAGAGCTGGCTGTCGGACCCCGACGACGAGCCCGACAAGAGCGACCGCCTGTCAGTACCCACCGCCAGGTCGGTTGTGCAGGTGTGCCGCGAGAGCTGGCTGTCGGACCCCGACGACGAGCCCGACAAGAGCGACCGCCTGTCAGTACCCACCGCCAGGTCGGTTGTGCAGGTGTGCCGCGAGAGCTGGCTGTCGGACCCCGACGACGAGCCCGACAAGAGCGACCGCCTGTCAGTACCCACCGCCAGGTCGGTTGTGCAGGTGTGCCGCGAGAGCTGGCTGTCGGACCCCGACGACGAGCCCGACAAGAGCGACCGCCTGTCAGTACCCACCGCCAGGTCGGTTGTGCAGGTGTGCCGCGAGAGCTGGCTGTCGGACCCCGACGACGAGCCCGACAAGAGCGACCGCCTGTCAGTACCCACCGCCAGGTCGGTTGTGCAGGTGTGCCGCGAGAGCTGGCTGTCGGACCCCGACGACGAGCCCGACAAGAGCGACCGCCTGTCAGTACCCACCGCCAGGTCGGTTGTGCAGGTGTGCCGCGAGAGCTGGCTGTCGGACCCCGACGACGAGCCCGACAAGAGCGACCGCCTGTCAGTACCCACCGCCAGGTCGGTTGTGCAGGTGTGCCGCGAGAGCTGGCTGTCGGACCCCGACGACGAGCCCGACAAGAGCGACCGCCTGTCAGTACCCACCGCCAGGTCGGTTGTGCAGGTGTGCCGCGAGGTGGCCGGCGAGGGCTGCGACCTGTCTTTACTTGTTTTAAATGTAGCCTTTTTAAGTAATAGGAGGCTAACGACCAGACGGATCACTTCATGAAATTGATGGTAAGCCACTTTCGCCACTCATACAGCCCACAGCTTCTGGAGAAGCTAGCTATATTTGATTCCACTTGTAAGTTCTAGCATAGAATAACCAATAGTGCTACGTGCAGAAACTCTCCTCCTTCTAAAAAAGTGTATTTTAGGCATGAATCTACCTGCCACTACTCGCTTACAAGCAAAGTTGAATCTTGTAACTTCGTATGACCCATGAATCTTCTTTACGCGCCGGTTTTATGACCGAGCTGCGAGGGTTGTCACTTGAGACAGAGAATAATCGACTCTGAAGAAATCGAAATCGAAATCGATTATTATGAACGTACTGTTTATTTCATTGATATTTTTTAAGCAGGCAAAAGAATCTAGAACAGAAATCACCACTTTGTTCTTTCTAGCAGGGAAGAATAGACCTGTTTTAGAATAGGTGATGTGTCGTTTGTTCGCCGATGGTTTAACACGGTATCGACATTCCAGAGAGACGGCCCGGACGTCGCCGCGGCCGGTGACGTGCGGGCAGTGCCGCGCCGTGCTGCCGTCCCGCGCGGCGCTGCGAGCGCACCGCGCCGCCGACCACGCCCCCCGCGCCGCCGGCCCCGCCCCCGCGGCGCCCGTCAAGCGCGAGCCGCCGCCCGCCGCGCCCGCAGCAGGTAAGACCACGCCCCCTGCAGGTAAGACCGCGCCGCCGACCACGCCCCGCGCGCCGCCGGCCCCGCCCCCGCGGCGCCCGTCAAGCGCGAGCCGCCGCCCGCCGCGCCCGCAGCAGGTAAGACCACGCCCCCTGCAGGTAAGACCACGCCCCCGCGCGCCGCCGGCCCCGCCCCCGCGGCGCCCGTCAAGCGCGAGCCGCCGCCCGCCGCGCCCGCAGCAGGTAAGACCACGCCCCCTGCAGGTAAGACCACGCCCTCTGCAGGTAAGACCACGCCCCCTGCACCGTAGGCCCCGCCCACCGAGCTTGCAAGTGTGATGGAAAACGTACATCACGGTCCGTAAATGGATTACAAACTCGAGTCATTCAAAGCCCTCTTAGCGTCGGTCTTCTAGCAGACTGTCGTCAGTACTACCATTCTTGCCTCCTTAGATGCGCGATGTATTGTTTTGCTTCTAACGACCTCAAAAATACAATTTAAAAATAATTAAATAAATACGCCGAAACGAAGTGCTGATGCAGATCCTGAAGTGGCCGTTCGTTGATGACTTTTTTGCTGGAACGCGATTGGTCAAATTTATTATAGTTGCCTACAGCTTATGAGTTCATTATAGTTCAGTTGCGAAGTCGACGTAAATGTATATGTGAGTGAGTTTAGTAAAACGTCCCACTTTGTCGTTTGCCATAAAGCCGCTTTGTCAGTTTATTCATATGAAGATACAAGGAAATCTTGTCTTTATGGTAAGCGACAAAGTGGAACGTTTTACTAACACATATGATTATAATTTTGTGCACGTAATCTTAATTCAAACATCACAGTCGACGAGTTGAAAAAACATTTTTATTGACTCGTAGAAACAGTATTGTACACGATACTGTTCAATCTCGTACTTACTTGGTCACGACAAGCTTCGTGGCCTAAACACGGTACTCAACTGAATGGCTATAATACAACACAATTGTGTAAAATTCTATTTTTAGTACAGATGGTGTACTTTTTAGGCTCTAGTGCGAGAAGTGGGTCATTTTACGTTAGGTCCAAAACTTCGGAGGGCCATCTGTACTAAAAAACGTCGTACGAGACACTTGCAAAAACAAAGACCTCTGTTTAATTGTTGATCTCTCACATGTTCAAAGTTTGAACTTCAAATTTCGTACGTGAATATTTATGTAGTACCTTTTTCAGAAACGGACACGCTTCTGCTGCCGGACTCTAAGGAAGCCATCACGTCGGGCATCCTGTACCCCGGAGGCCTGGAGACCAAGCCGGTGCTCATCAAACAGGAGCCAAGGCGCCGCCGGAGGGACCACACCTGCCCCACCTGCAAGGTATCATCGACTAAATAATTAAACCGATTTTTTGTTCAAAAAAATATCAGGAGTGATGCTATACTTTCGAAATCGGAAGCAATAGACTCTTCATTCTCTCTGAAATACTGGGTCTTCGTGTCAAATATTGATATGTCCTGCCTGGCCTTTATTTTACAACGAATGCAACCATCTCTCGCTTCTAGTCTAAAAACAGATGCCGAAGCCTCAGTTACGAGCTTGATGCACCGTTCCACTGCCTGAGTGTGACAAGGATAGTTTTCAATCCGAAATAATTTACCTCCTGAGAATACTGAATTTCGTAAATTTCGGAGATTTTTCGACGAAGGTTCAACGAAGATGTCATTAATTTTGTTCTATCTATAACACAAAGAAAAATCCCTGAAATTTGCGGAAGGGCCGTTATCGGAGCCGAAATCTCAGTTTCGGCTGCATTGCACTGCACAGCGTGTCTAGTTATGGCGATACCTGCGTTGATATTGGAGTTCAACTTCGCGAATGGAATGGTGCATTCCATTAGAATATCGAGTACGTGACGCCGTTCTTCGCGTACATCAGCGTTCAAACTAAAAGAGCATTCGCTGTTCTAACCTCCCACTCTACGAAATTCGATCGGTACACAAAACGTGATTGGTTGATTTCGTAGAACGGGCGCTAGAACAGCGAATGCTCTTTTGGTTTAATTAAACGCACCTTAAGAAATTGCGAATACAATTTTTGATATATCTTAATTTTATAACTGGTTGATTATTTATAGTTTTCTGGCACTTTCCATATAGTTCTAAGGTGACGACAAAGTGTTCTTATTAGTTGGAATTGGAATACACCGAATAATGAAAAGTATCTCCTTGTAGTTGTTGTGGGTTACCATGTCCTTTTAAAAGCGATTCAGTTTAGGTTCGGCTTGTAAATTTTTGACAGTTATTCTATGGAACTTACACATCGCGATTCAGTTTAGGTCCTAAATTGAATCGCATTAGCAGATCGTAGTAGCCCTGGTATCGTCTTAATGGGGCTAGTTTGTTGACTAAATCGATTCTCGTTTTGTAATTGTTTTGCAGGTGGACCTTGGGTCGGAAGCGGCGTTCACGGCGCACCTGAAGCTGCATCCTCTGGAGTGCCTGCAGTGCGGCAAGTGCTTCTTTCGGCGCGCCAACCTCGCGCTGCATCTCAAGACGCACCTGGGCATCAAGAACTTCAAGTGAGTGCCTATAGTGCTTTAATTAAATATTTTACACATTTTATTCTCATTTTCTGTAACGTTAATCAGTGAATATGTCAAGATAAAAAACTCATAGTGTAAGAATTTTTAGAGAGCAGGCATTTTTTCAATGAGTTATGATGATCGAAATACTATAAAAAAAAAAAAATCTAAGCCGAAACCAGGAAAGTTCATGTGACATTATAGTCTCAAAATGTGGTCAGGAATACACCCTCATTTCCACCCTGTAGTGTAATTCTCGCATTACCTTTAGATTGAGCTATGAACTCGATGCTTTTTTTTATTACATAGAATGTGTCAGAAAGGTTGATTAAAATGAATTCGTGATCAAAAAGAGTTTATAAAAATGGCCGCCATTTTGAAATATTTCATTTTTTGTTTTGACTTGTTAAATTATGGACGAAAGAACTCTTTTTCAACCGAGTTCTGACAATGGCATCTATGAAAAAACCATATAAGTCATAAATTTGCATTAAGCATGTGCACGACTAATGGACGAACATTGAAAACCAAATTCCTACTGTAATTGTTATTAATGAACAAAAAGTAAAGTAACGTGGTGATGATGTTCCACAGATGCGAAGTGTGCGAGAAGCGGTTCCTGACGCGGCAGAAGCTGCAGGAGCACCACAACACGCACACCGGCCGCGCGCCATACAAGTGCACCGTCTGCGACGAGACCTTCCGCCGCTACTCCAACATGGTGCAGCACAGGTACCCCACATGATGTCCCACAGGTGCCAGGTGTGCGAGAAGCGGTTCCTGACGCGGCAGAAGCTGCAGGAGCACCACAACACGCACACCGGCCGCGCGCCATACAAGTGCACCGTCTGCGACGAGACCTTCCGCCGCTACTCCAACATGGTGCAGCACAGGTACCCCACATGATGTCCCACAGGTGCCAGGTGTGCGAGAAGCGGTTCCTGACGCGGCAGAAGCTGCAGGAGCACCACAACACGCACACCGGCCGCGCGCCATACAAGTGCACCGTCTGCGACGAGACCTTCCGCCGCTACTCCAACATGGTGCAGCACAGGTACCGTACATGATGTCCCACAGGTGCCAGGTGTGCGAGAAGCGGTTCCTGACGCGGCAGAAGCTGCAGGAGCACCACAACACGCACACCGGCCGCGCGCCATACAAGTGCACCGTCTGCGACGAGACCTTCCGCCGCTACTCCAACATGGTGCAGCACAGGTACCGTACATGATGTCCCACAGGTGCCAGGTGTGCGAGAAGCGGTTCCTGACGCGGCAGAAGCTGCAGGAGCACCACAACACGCACACCGGCCGCGCGCCATACAAGTGCACCGTCTGCGACGAGACCTTCCGTCGCTACTCCAACATGGTGCAGCACAGGTACCCCACACTGCTTTTTTATTGGTGAATCAACTTTTTTTGGTTCATTATTACTATGGTTACCGTCTCCTGAGTAACCCTGGATTTATGCAAAAAGATGAAAACGTACATTTAGTCCATGTTTGTAGGTGGCCCATTAAAGAAAGGGCTTATTAATATCAAAATAATGCATGTTTATAATTTTGCATAAAACCAGGGCTACTCATGGTAATGTCGAAGGCGGATTGTATAATCCGCCGTATTACAATACGCCTAGCCGGATTACAAAACAGCCCTGTTTTGTAATACGGCGGATTGACGACTAGCCGGATTGAATACGGCTAAATGAAAATCAGGCGGATTGTGTTCGACACCAAACGTTATTCAATGCGGCTAGCCATATTGTAAGTCATGAGCCGCCGCTTTGTCAGTTTTTGGTTCCCATTTCTGACACTCGCGGCGTTGCCTGTCATAACAACAAAAATGGCGTCGTTTGCCGGGAGTGTTGTTGTGAATTTACAAAGTCAATGGTGGAATAAACGACGAAAAAGTGTTAAATATGTGCGAAAACAGTGAATTTAAGAAAAACTTTGATGAACAACTAAGCAACTTCTATAATTCTCAAAGCGGAACGTTACTAAAACCCTGGACCAAAGAGAGAGTTTTTGAGGTTATAGATCACATAAAATCCGCCAAAGTAGCCATGAATGACGGTGTTCGGCGGAATGCTACCCAATATTACTGGTATAATAAATACGCGGTGAAATTGATTTAATCTTTAAAAAAAGTAAACCAAGCCTACAAGTATTAACAGACGTTCGAATTTGGTCCTCTCCGCACCGACTCTCTGTCTTTTAAATAACATTTTGCCCATTCTTTTCTTTCTGTTTATTAATTGCTGTTGTAGCGACAATGGTTGCCAAAACTAACGCGATTTTAGCTTTTTTGGATAAAATCGGAGGCATATCGACATGATCACTGTCTAGTAGCACGAAAAGCACTGGACCGTTTTTGAACGGTGCGATGGTGTGGCGAGTCGAGCGCACGTACGGAGCGGACCAAGTTCGCGGTGCGGAGTGGACCATATTCGAACGTCTATTACTACTGTTCGAGTAATACCCACGGAACAGTATTTCGATACTTTGATGGAAATTCACAAGGTGTGCCCACAAGGTGGGCGTGATAAAATGCAATATGCTATATTAATAAATATGATTAAAAAGGTTATTGTAGTAAGATAACCTAACAATAACCTTTTTTAATCATATTTATTAATATAGTGTTACGTTCGTGGGGTGGGTTTTCTATAGAAAATGTATAAATAAGCCACTAATTAAAACTGAGACTTTAATTACTAATTAAAAGAACAAACACCAAACTAAAACAGTAATCACACACTTAACACGTCACACTGATTCACTCTCAAACTCGCAGTCGATTCGCAGTTTTCGCTCTTGATGTTATCTCTTCGCTGTCTCAATTGAAACTACTCCTCGGCCGGGTCATGCTGTGTATTTATACTAGGGCTCTCGGTCGTGTCCGGGTTTCGTGTACCCGTTTCCGTGTACCCGTTTCTTTGCTACCGGGAAACGGGTTTCTTACCCGTTGGAAACGTTTCATTAGGAACCGTGTAGTTAAGACACGGATACCCGAGTACCTGTGTCTGATCCGCCCTCAATGTATAGTGGCAGTGGCAATCTAAAATATAGGTACGATTTTATATTGGGACAAAGTATTGAACCACATTTAAACTGTAACAAAGAAAATTTCTAGCTGCGTAATTCGTAAAAAACTGCGAATTTTTCGGTAGGTATTGTATTGTTTCAGACTTTTTACTAATAAAAACATAGGTTTTTCGAATATTCAATTGTAATGGATCCGCAAGACTCAAGCTTGGAAAAGTTTCTAAGTGGATCCGCGGACCCGCGCTTGGAAACGTTTCTAAGTTGGAAACGTTTCTTGGCGTTTCGTGTCGTTCGGGTTCTTAGTACCGCCGGTGCTAAGGATACGTGTACACGTGTCTGCGGGTAACACGGATACCGGTAGCCCTAATTTATACTAGCCACTCAAATCTACAAAGTACGAGAAGATTCGACTCTAGAAAGTTCCCGAGTTAGGTGCGCGAACATTCTAGAGTATCGCTGTCTCTTTCTACAGGTTTCTCTTTCACACCCGTCCAGAATGTTCTCTATATAGCTGTCTCGTTCACATCCTTCCAAAACATTCTCTCGTGCTGTCTCTATCTAATAGTGCTTTCTCTTTCACTCCTATGGGAAATTTAGCTATATACCGATTTGTACTTGAGAGGCCCAAAAGGGGTCCTGAAAACGCCTGAAAACGGGTTTTCAGGTTATTGCGCCATCGGATAGAGGGTATCCTGAAACGGCCTGAAAACATGTTTCAGGCGCCTGAAAACGACGGTATCTGGGGTGAATATTTGATTTTGTAGTATGTGAAAGAGGACCTTCTGAAACGGCCTGAAAACGCATTTCAGCCAGCTGAAAATGCTTCTAACGTGTCTAAAATCACATTTGTAGTTTTTATCATGCCACCGGCGTAACAATAGCATTTTTTTTGATGGCTGTATATTGTGAATTGTAATTTAAAAATAACAGATACCTACCATAAATAAGTACCTAATGTTGGTTACTTAACAATTAAGAAGATTATCTTTGTTCGATTTCTTCTTTATAAGTAAAAATGTTGCAATTTCCACATTGTTTTATTTTGTAAGTATGGTCAGAATGGTCACCCTACAATCGGAATAGATTTTCAATACGGCTAAACGTGGGCCGCCATATTGAAGAACGTATCGGAATGACAATCCGGCTAATCGTCAATCCGCCGTATTACAAAACAGGGCTGTTTTGTAATCCGGCTAGTCGTATTGTAATACGGCGGATTATACAATCCGCCTGCGACAGTAATAACAGACTGAAAAAAGTTGATTCACCCTTATAACATAGGATGTGTCAGAAAGGTTGTTTAATATGAATTCGCGATCAAGTGTTTATAAATGGCCGCCATTTTGAAGTATTTCAGTTTTAGTCTTATTCGTTAAATGATGGATTATAGAAATCGTCAAAGGATGGTATTTGCAACTATAAAAATTGGGATTTGGCAGTATTCAGTGCTGTAGATTGGGTATTAAACGCATGTTGAATACAAGGTTTGTTTCTATCGTTGGCTTTTATTAATAAATATCTTGTGTCTTGAAGTCTCCTAACTTAGCGAGCCGCTAAGTATTGTTTTTTCCTTTCGGTATTATCAATCTTTCTATAAGACCGAAAGAAACTAACAATACTTAGCGGTTCATTAAGTTAGGAGATGTTTTGTCAGCCTCCGTAGCCTAGTTGGTAGTGACCCTGCCTACGAAGCTGGAGGTTCCGGGTTCGAATCCCGGCGAGGGCATTATTTGTGTATTCATTTATCACAAATATTTGTTCTTTGGTCATGGTTGTGTATGTATTTAAGTAGGTATCTATTTATATGTATCTATCTATTATATAGGTATATCGTCGCCTGGTACCCACATCACAAGCCTTAATTGAGCTTACCGTGGGACTAGGTCGATTTGTGTAAGATGTCCCCAGATATTTATTTATTTAACGAGGTTAGTTTGATTAGGAATGTTGTTAACCCTGTTTTCCTCCGGCAGAGACCGTCACCACCTGCACAAGAAGCGCGCCGTGCGCGACTTCGTGTGTTTCTGCGGCGCCGTCCTGCACTCGCGCGCCAAGCTGCGCTGGCACCACGAGACCCACGCCGCCCGCCCCCACGCCTGCCCCGACTGCCCCGACAAGTTCCTGCACCGCGCCTCGCTCACCCGCCACGTGCGCCGCCAGCACGACCCCGCCTACACGGGCAGCGCCGGCTCCGAGAGGCCCAACCTGCCCTGCCCCGTGTGCAAGCAGGTGTGTGCCCCACAGTGTGTTACCCCAAGTTAGAAGCTTGGTCACATGTTTAATATTTGTCGCTGTTGCCGTAAGGTTCTTAAACCTCGGCCAGACTATGTCCCTTGTGCTACCGCGATGTTGTCTTCTTCGGCCACACACTGTTCTACTCGCCCGATTAATTGTCGCTCTGCACTAAGTTGATTCCTTAAGCTACGTCATGGACGTCGAAACAGTAGTAGCGCGCGCGCTATGCATTTTTAGCATAGAGAATTTTATAAATGTACTAAGAAAAACTAATATACGTCGCCGTCGCTGTCTTTCTTGTCAACGGAGATGGTGGATGATATCAATTTTATTCATTTTTGACATATTTCGAAACAGACAGATGACGTGCTTCCAACTATAGCGTTGGATACAAACTGCATCCACGCGCGAGGATGTATCCTCTCATACGTACTCGCGATTGTATTGCCAGCCAGCAAAACCGACAAAATAAAATAGGGAGCGGTGGGCATGACGAGTACAACAACGAGCGACATGACGAGTAAGATCAGGTGGCTTATGATGGTTACGCGTTTAAGGTTTATCTGCTGCCACATAATATGTGGCAGAAGTATGGTATAACAAGTATGCAAATGCGAAAGTGACGAGTAGCACGATAAACCATAAACGCGTAACCATCATAAACCACCTGATCTTACTAATCTACTTATTTTTGGTACATAAAATGCACTTATCAATGAACGTCTCTTATTTTACGATGCGACCTGTTAAGCAACCAATGCGAGAGAATTGGGATGAAGACTGTAGTTAAAATAAATTATTTAACATTATGCACGACATAATACATGAAGAAATCATTCTAAGATGTAGATTGCAGTAGTATTTGTACAGAACTTCTATTTAATAATTGAAAAAAACTTAAAAGAGTAGGTCATTTGGTAGTACTCAAATGTGACGTCACTTTTGAGTATTTCATATAAAATTCCATAGTGGTGATCGTTTTGACAGTTCGAAAAAAGATGCTGATTTGACTTGCCAGTCATGCCTATTGTCCATGTGGCAGATGTACCTGCGGTCGAACCTGCGCGCACACATGGCGACACACTCAGGCACGCGCGCGCACGTGTGCGTGGTGTGCAACAAGGCCTTCAGCACAGCATGGAACCTCAAGCTGCACCGCTGGACCCACGCGGCCCGCTCCGCCAAGCCCTACAAGTGCACGCTGTGCAAGGGCGCCTTCGTGCGCCACTCTGAGTTCGTGTCGCACATGAACGCGCACAAGGCCGTGCGGCCCTACACCTGCAACTACTGCGGCTGCCGGTTCATCCGCAAGTACAACTGCCAGCGACATGTGCGCGAGCATGAGACCGCCAAGCGATACGTCTGCAAGGTACGTAGATATATATCAATCATGTTTTCATTTCAAATGTGAAACCTTTCGATGGGGATTTTCGATATTTTTTCTGCCACCAGACGGCGCTACGTAGGCGTCTGGTCCAAACTGTTGTCAGATTCATACTATTCACAGGAACTGGACATAAAATATCGAAATACTGTTTTATATTGATTATGTAATGGATTAATTAACAGGTTAGGACTAGTTAACAGTCGTTGAATTGAAATGAACTCTAAAACAGGCACGCAAAATCACTGGTATTAAATTTAATACTAGAACTTTGTCCATTTCGTGGAAATGGACTTGGAACTATTTTTATTTATTTATTTTAGAAAACAATATTCCTAAAGTAATGGCTTTAACAATAAATAAACCTAAAAGGACGCGTATTTATTTTGACAGTTCGTTGAACCTTACGCACAGTGCTGCTATCTCACCGCCCCATAGTGGCAGAAAAAGTATCAAAAACCGTAATTGTAATTGAAAATATTGATGTGACACGTGGCCGTGTTACGTCATGTCATGTATGTGTTGCCCTACTTGCCATTCTCCATTAGGCGCAAATTGTTAGGCCATGTTCACACTCTGCGGTCGTGGCCACAAAAATGGGCTCGCCGGAAGATCAGCGTTGGCTTTCGGATCGACATTATGCTGAGGCGAGTCCATTTAAAGGTGCGACGAGACCGCAGCTTAAAATACGCTGACGCTGTGACGCGTCAGTAGTAGAGATTCGCCGGTTCTGCCCCCGCTACATATAATACCGTAATAAATTTACCTACGTCATTGTTCACTTTACATAAAGTAATCACGGAAATAATGAATCACCTAACAAAATATGTACATATCGTTTTTGCTCCCCTAATAAATATTTGAGTTAGGATAGGGTTTTTCTATGTTATACCTTTAAATACTACCCCTTTGAAGGAATTGTATGTACGTACATAGTTACATACCCGCCCACTTGTTAAGTATTTGCTTATATGTAGATGCCATTGACAAATCACAGCAGTATATAATTTAAACATCGAAAAGGAATAGACGTCCTGTTTGGTCGACCGTTTGACCAGGTAGATGTGAGACAATGGATCGATCCCTTTCCGGAGAACAATGGAGGTTCGAGAAAGGTTTTATTGGTGCGGTGCATTGTTGCAGTAGACCACGATATAAAACACAGAAGGCGCCATTTTACATAGCTGGGACCACTCCCAAACGCTTCAAGTGGGGGGTATTTTTTTTTAGTTTCGGCGGCTATGATTGTGGGCGGGGCAGTATATAATCCTGCCCAAACCCGGGGGCAGAACCGGCGAATCTCTACTACTGACGCGTCACAGCGTATTTTAAGCTGCGGTGTGGTCGCACCTTAGTATTTAAGTGCTGAGTTTGTCTGTTTTGTTTTGTCTTGTCATGCTAGTTATATTTGCCACGAATAAATTATTTGTGTTTGAAGGTGCCCGAGTGCGGCAAGTCCTTCCACCGCTCGTACTACCTGTCCGAGCACATGAAGGTCCACAGCGGAGCCCGGCCCTTCGCGTGCGGCGTCTGCGGCAAGCTGTCCGGCAACAAGTCCAACCACAACAAGCATGTCCGCATACATCACGCGCGCGAGCCCGTCGCCAGCGAGGCCTAGGGGACCTGGGGACCTGGGGCCCCCGCGTGCGGCGTCTGCGGCAAGCTGTCCGGCAACAAGTCCAACCACAACAAGCATGTCCGCATACATCACGCGCGCGAGCCCGTCGCCAGCGAGGCCTAGGGGCCGCCGGGGGCCTAGGGCCACGGGGGGCCTACGTGCCGGTAAACTGGCAGCCATCGAAATGGGAATACAGTTTTTCAACAAGTGTTTGAGTTTTCTAACATTCGGTTGGCAGTCGAGGTAACTTACTGGAGAGCGACGACTGGCTTTAAATAATCAATGTGCTCGTAACATAAAGTAGTATTTTTACTTCAGAGCACTTATTATTGTAATAATATAGATGACGATGACTCAATTGAAGGGTTGTGTTTATACAGTAATACCGGTATTCAATTCGTTATTTCTGATTTTAATATAAATTTCAGTAAACATGATAAATAATTTTCCTTACCTTCTTTGCCATTCAATGAAAAACATTTTATACCGGTACCGATCCCTGGTATTTAGGCAGTGTTTTATTAGGCACCAGCACCGGATCTTACATGGTCCATCTACCTTATCAAATGCATAATTTAATGAAAGTTGACTCTTTTTGAATTATCATACCATACAATATGTTACTGAATGTTGCCCATTGTCGCTCCAGTAGCTACCTCGACTGCCCACACCTGCCGGCTCCGATCGAAATCGGCAACTTGTAAATATCTAGTTAAAATTGAATTTCGATTCTAAAGTGTAAATACAGGACCAAGTGTATACATGGGCGGAGCATCTTACTTATGTAGGTACAGTCCGCTCGCGGCCGCGACACTGCTAGGGACGGTATAGGGGATCTGAGTGTACTGCATTTTTGAATTTGCATACATAGCGAGAAGGGAGGAAATCTTAAAGAAAAAAATAATGGCGTTAAAATGTCAAAGTCAAACTATTCTTTATTCAAGTAAGCTTATTAATAAGCACTTTCGAATCGTCTGACATGAGAGAAAAAAATCTACTACTAAATGAATTTCCCTGTCTAATGGAAGAACAGCCCCAGAGCTTGGGCAGTAAAGATGTGTTCAAACCAAAAGAGCATACGCTGTTCTATCCCCCTTTCTACGAAATCAACCAATCACGTTTTGTGTAACGATCGAATTTCGTAGAGTGGGGGGTTAGAATAGCGAATGCTCTTTTGGTTTGAACGCACCTTTATACTTTGACATCATTTACAGAATATTTGGGCATAAAATTAGTTGAGTTCATGAAATAAAACTATGAAACGGACTCGCGTATATTAACTAATTTTAACTTCATTCCGAAACCGACGTTTCGTGTTCGAAACCGTTCGAAGCCATTACTGAGTCCGTTCCGCTCGCAGTGGGCATTATGGTCCGTGCGGAGTGTCGCGGCGGCGAGCGGCGCCGAGTACCCGCACTCGTACTGTTGGGAGACGAGCGCTCCGGCCCGAGGGGCGCCAGTACCCCGCTCCTACTGACGTTCAGTCGGTTTTCGTGACCATTGGGACCTTGGAGTGATGAAGGCAATTACATTTCACTTATCATTTGCAGAAATGTTGAATAGCGGTCATACTTGCCAAATAGTATATTGATTGGAAATTTGATATTTTGTCCGCCAAAGAGAATGAACAGTTTTATTTAATGTTGTTTCCTCAGCTTTTTTATTTGTGCGATTTTGTAAAACGCGATATTTGTGACAGATACGCGAGCTCTATCGATTCTCGTAGGAAAAACCAAGATTTTTTCATTCTGTTGCCATTGTTTCATACATTTTGTATAGTAACGTAATGAAAGCGTCGAAACGTGAATGGAAATTCTGAGACATTTTTTTTCTTCTATTAAGATCGAATGAGCTTGTGATTGTGACTAGAGATCACACATGAAAATACATATTTTAAAAAAGTGGGCAAACAACTAAATAAAATGCTGTTGGGACAGCACCTTAATGATTGTCGTGCCATGGCAATTCTTAACATATACAGACATGTAACTTTTTGAATGCCAATTTGATTGTAAATAGTTGTTTTTCTGCGACACTTCATCTCCATCGTTGGTCCAAACTCGACAGTAGCATAGTCTGCGTCCTCAGTTTATTTACTGTAAATAATATCTAATTTAATTTGTTATATTATAATTGACTTATTCTTTAGTCCAATATAGCTTCTTGAAAGAGTTAACAAGTGTTCAAGAATTATATCTAATCTATGATTTAAAACGCGGCGCGGACTTATACTGAATGGAAGGCGAAAAATACAGAAACCAAATCGTGTAGCAAGGTTCGGGATCGGTTTAAAAATACCGAGAAAAAGCAGTCTAATTATATCTCCGCCTTTATTTATTCCGTTTGGAAATAAAGCGGTTTTTATTTGTTTAAACCGGTTTAACGGTTAAAAGGATGCAAAATTTAATTTTATTTAAATTTGAATTGCCTATACTTTCACTATAAGTCCGTTAAGAATTATGACCTCTCTCGATTGCATTCGCCATATCACATAGCCGAATTCACATTGCCCAATGTTGGGTAAACAAAATACTTGACTCGCGGGTGTTCATGCCTAAGGCCCATATTAGACTATCATATATTTATCATAGAAGTATGATCTCATATCTGTCAAAATCTTGGATCATATTTTATTTATGCCATTCTATAATTTTTCATATTACACCTAATATCATATAAACGTCATAGGTAATCAAGATGGATACCGATTTAGCCGCGTTTTCCGTTGCAATGAGTGCAATTTTATTAATTTCCCTGAAGGTAAGAAAAAAAAAGAAAAGCAGGAGGAAACGACGTATTTGGGTTAGACCATGGATTGCTAGGCGATCAGAGAGAGGAGTTAATAACACATTACTCGAAGAACTTAGACTGGAAGACATAAAGCACTCATATTCCTCGTACAGATTTATTAAAGATTTTGTTGTTTCAATATTCCACTCGAAATTCTTGGTTTTTGACGACGCCATCTTTGAGGTTAGACCACATATGATCATAATTGTACGCTTGCTGTCAAATAGGATCAAACTTCTATGATCATAGACTATATGAATCATAGGTTGTTATTACACTGTCATAGGTTTATCAAATTAATATGAGTCATATGTCTATGATCATATTTCTATGATAGTCTAATATGGGCCTTAAATGTAGAGAAAAAAGGTTTATTTATGGAATTCCGTATCGGGGAGCTATTTGTGAGTTCCAACACGATTTCCATATTTCCAAATAGTCCGGGGGTTCCGAATAACGCCGCGCCACGGTATTCCAGGTAGACAATTCTACATTTGATGGCCACCGCGACATACCTAGTATGCTAGAGCCATGAAGCTGCAAGTCCCAGGGTCGAGTATCGGTGAGGGCATTTATTTGTGTGTTTAGCATATTCGTGTATTGGTCGTAATCGTTTTCCAAGAATTGAAGTTTATCTATATATTATTTGTATAGTCGCTTAGTATCCGCAACGCAAGCATTAATTCAGCTTAGCGTGGGACTAGGTTGATTTAAGTAAACTTGTCCCATGATATTTACATGCTGGTATGTACATAGTTATCTGACCATTACATAGCAATATATGCATATTGTAATAAGGGTCACCGTCAATTATAATGGTCAACAGACCATGTTGTTTTTTGTGCACCAATTAAAACAGGACACTTTAGAACCATATCGAAGTAGTTCCCGTGTAGCCTAGGGTTCCAGTTGATTGACATATGAAATATATTATGTATACTGCCCGATATTCACATATCACTCGTGGGACGGAGATAGACGTCGGTATGGTGGCGAGTGCGAGCGAGAGCGCCGCGGCAGGAGCCAAGTGCAATGATTGTTGATATTTTTTTGTTTTTCATTTCATTTCGATATACGTTTCTCTATGTATGAAATATAAAATTGCGATACATTTTAACTTGCTTGCATTGTGTTTCAATACGTTTTGTTATTTTGGATTGGATCAAAATCCTCTTTGAGCGCCGTTATACGTACAAGATCGTCACTGGCGTCACCATCACAAATAAATCACAATTTATGGATAATATGAGATTGATGAGTATGTATAATGTAAACTGTATGTGAAGTTATCTGGGAAAAGGGACCACATTGTCGATGGCGCTTGTCTCGCGGTGTTGTATTTGTATACGAACTTATGAACGTAACGCCATAATCGTCATCAATGTGGTTCCTTTGCCTAGATAACATCACGAAAACTCGAAACTTATATTATTATTATATTTTTCAAGCACTCAGCCGTAGTCTACGGTGGCCTGTGACGTCAGTAACAGAGATATGTTGTGACATGTGGCTTATATTGTACGTGTGATATGGCGTTCCAAAAGTTTGATCAGGCTTATCCAAATAACTGATGTATTAACAAATTGTTTATTTTAGTTCACTAACATCACAAGCGAATGATTATTTTGTGTATGTGTTTAGTTTAGCCTCCCTCCACAATATACATAACTGATGGAGAGGTAGACAGTTGGGGTGCTTTTGAAATTCTTTGAGAACACCAAAATAAAATATTTGCTATAAAGCTATGTTGAGTCCTTACGTTACGATATAGCTGTTGCTATAACACCAACTTGAATATTGTTCTCAATTTTTATAATGTATACCTAACCCAAATATAATGTTTTTTGGAGAATTGATCATGATATCACGAAGAAGTAAAATTAATAAAATGTACAATCGCAGTCCCAACTGTTCGCCTACTGTTAGTGGCCGGGCACGGCCGCTCGACCGGCTCGACGCGTCGAGGCCCTGCCGCGCACCACGCCAGCTGTGTTCAGTCAAAACACTTCTTTCATTTCATGTAAAACAATGATCTCGTATTTTTTTAAACAACATGAAACGTTAATGTTTTGTTTTTTTTTTTTATGATTATTATTCTAATTATTTACTAAGCATTTAGTTATAATTCGCTCTGTACTCGGTTCTTAGAGAAATTGGTTATTTATTTTATGTAAGTTAATGGTAATTATAGTTTAATTGTTGTAAATAATATAGGTATCGTGTAAGGTGGGTCGTACACCAGGGCTGGGTCCGGGCCCGAGGGCCGAGGTCCGAGGGCGGGGTCACTGGACTGAAACGTTTGTGTCTGCAATAAATTATCATAAGGAATTACTGCTGACTTTTATTTATCAACTTGACTTTGAAAAAAGTGTTTATAGTTTAAGATACAATCTCTACCACTCTTATAATTTAGGTACTGGTCCTACTAATGCAATGAGCTATAGATCGACTATTTTCTCTCCCAAGAAACGAAAAAAAGAGATTACGTGTCCGTAAAAGTACCTAACATATACATATATTTAAAATTGCAAGCTGGCTGTTCACACTGCCGCCAAGTACATTTTCCAAAAGAATTTCTAGCAAAGAAAAAACTCCTAGCTGCTAGCTGCTCGTTCATCGCCGTTGGTAAGACCAGGGCTTTATCCACTAAAACAAGAGAATCGGAATGTAGCCACAGCTACATAAAGCACGTTAGTGGTTACGGGCATTTTCGAGAGACGAACGACGTTTTTCAGTACAGATGGCCCTCCGAAGTTTCGTCCTGACAGAAAATGAACAACTTCCCGCACTAGCGCGTAAAAAAGCACCATCTGTATACTTGAAAATAAGTATTTCTACATGTACTGAAAAACGTACAGTCACGTCTAAAAGTATGTATACATAATAAGATTTGAAAAATATGTAGCCACACATTTTCATCCGAAATACCTATGTATCTATTACTGACACCAAAAAATTGTATTCATTAAACTGTTTCAGTATTATGTAATCACATAATGCTTCAAAAAGTTGCATACTTAAATAAATTACATATAAATGTATCCTCCTCGTATTCAAAAATAAGTATACATGAATTTCCTTATACATTTAACCACACTAATTTGGCAAATATTTGTATACGCCGTTTGATTCATAGATAATATTATTATGTAAACACGATTTGATGTTTTGACGTGTCTAAGTGTAATCGATTTTAAAATGAATTTTCTTCCATGTGGCCAGTGACTTTCTTTATAATATGGAACCTATCTCAAGCTACAAATAGGTAGTGGCTGTTTATGAAACTCATAAGTATTATACTTTTATATTAGTTACTAAAATTAAAACTACTATTTTATAACTGAAAGAGAGAAGAAATGTTTTGTTTGTCAAGCATTATAAAGTAAATACCACTTGTAAATCTGTATTTTTTCTTATTACTTTCTTAGGGCAATTCGAAATAAAGAAGTTTGGGTTTGAAGTGCTGGTAATAAATAATAAATTCAAGATAGACAACAATAATGTCTATCAATATAATTCGATGACAATTATAAAAATATAGGTTCGATTCTTGAAAATATAGGAGAACACGACTATTTTCAAGACATTAGAGTGCATGTTCAGATATTTTTGAGCACCCTGAATAATATATATATTTGTGATGGCGAGAATAACATGTTAGGGACATATTTCTCCTGTTAGTTGCAAAATGCCGTTCCGATTTTGACTGAGTAGAAAAAACTTGATATTATTAAAATAAAAACAAAAAATGCTTAGGGCACTTTTCTGTGAATGACCCTAAACTGAAATACACAATATTTACAACTGAGCTCAATCTAAAAATTTGGACTGTCAAGTGCGTCATAGAACAATCGTGAGATAGATGTATGCAGTGACAAGTCTGCACTGTTTTCGTGAATTGTCAAATCAGTTAATTATACAACTTACAATTCTATGCCAGTCAGACAAGGTTAGTTTTTGCTGTCTGAATACATATTTATGAATCAAACGGCGTATATAAATATTTGACAAATTGGTGTGGTTACATGTAAACGGAAACCATTCATGTATACTTATTTTTGACTACGAGGTGAATACATTTAAATGGAATTTATTTAAGTATGAAACTTTGTGAAGCATTTTGTGATTACATAATACTGAAATAGTTTAATGGATACATTTTTTGGTGTCAGTAATACATATTTTTGATACAATGTATGACTACATATCTATGCAACCTTGTTTTTGTATACCTACATGTTTTTAGACGTGACTGTACAATACACGTGTGAAAATGATATTCGTAACTCGTGTCGATTAAAAGCTCTCCACCCGTTTAGAACTTCATTTTTCGCATTTGTATCGTAATGTACTATTATGATACAAGTGTGGAAAGAAGGCTTTTTTATCAGGACGAGTGTCGGTGACTATAAAACACGAGCGAAGCGATTGTATTAAAACCGACACGAGTTAGAAAAAAGCCTACATTTCAACATGCGTATCATACAACATTTTACAATGCAAGAAAAACCATTAGACTATCTCGGCAGTAAGTACCAACCAGGCCGTGCGGAAAAGTACTATGAAAATTCATAAGCGCACACGTGCGACAAAAAAAACATTTCTGAGCATATTAGTTGCAATAGCCAATACCGGAAATCCGGAATACATTGTTTTCGAATAATGTTGATGCACGGCTATTTTTACACTTTAATGCACTTCGTTGGTCGGTCTCTGCTCTAGATTTTTCTAAACTGCAACTGGACACCAACAAGGGTTGGTCATCAATCTCTTAGGGTCCCTAAGGTGTCCCGTATTATACTATTTTTAGAAATGAATAACAGGATCACCAACATATAATACAAGTCGCCTTACATTCCCTTAATTCCAATTACATCCGGGGTTGATGTTTATCCAGGTAACCACTGCTAACAATACTTATACGTAGTCGCAGAATGGCTGAAAATTTAATTTGTCTATATTCAAAGTCCAAAATAAATAATGAGTGCGCTTCTACATAGGTATTTGTGCTTTATCAACAACTTGACAACTCAATCATGGTCAATTGTGAGATCATATTATTGTTTCCATGTAATTTAGCTCTTCTGAAATGAGGCTATCTCTGACCTGTATTCCAATCTCCATTGTTTCTAGATCATTGGTCTAATAGGAGAAGTGGAGCGTCGTGTGACAATGCTCGCGACGATCACCTCCCACCCCGGGCCCCGGGCCCCGCCGCGGCCGCGAATGCCGAGATACGGCACACCCGTGCTCGCCCGATATGTGACGTGGCCCTAGCTATCTCCTATCACTGACAATTGACCAATTACACGATGGAAATAAACAGTGACATTTCTAATTATAAGCAGTCAATCGTAAGGGGTATCGTGGTGGAAACTTTACAGGCGTTCTATATTTGGATTCTCCCACAGTACATCATATCATCAGTATATTAGAGTCCATTGCTGGACTCAGGTCTCTCCTTTAGATGGATGTGGATGACACGACGCTGTGGCAGCGGGTTGGCGATCTGTTCCCACAGTCGCCATCTATAAGTAGCCCTACCATGAGACTCTAGGTCTGAGTCTGAGACTCTATGTCCACCGAAAAGACTATAGCCTAAATCTGACAATGACCCAGGTAGTCTTTTCGGTCGACATACCTAAAGTTAAGGAATTCCTGTACTAATTGTGGGATAATAGTTATTGGTTTTACTAGGGAGCAAAGTGATTGTTTAACTCTCGTGCAAATATTGAAACCCGAGCAAGCGGAATCTTGAGCGATGCGAGGGTTTTAAGGCACGAGAGTTGAACAAGCTTTGCTGCCGAGTGAAACACAACATTTTTCACCACACTAAAGCGAGGAAACATGCGAAATAAAACTCAAACATAACAAATTAGAAGGTATTTATTTGCAAGTCCTCAACTTCCAAAAAATAAACAAATCAACAAATAATAAAACAATAACCTCAAATATTTATCTTGGCGTGGCTTGTAATTTTAAAAGAAAAAATATTCGGATGCGTTCTGGAATTTGCATAGTGAAAACACTTTCATTTTCCTATTGTTTTTATTTGTCGTATTTTTAGAACTTTTAATTAAAAGTCTTTTACAACAAAATGTGGTATTTAATTTGGATTTTAGCATATTGAATATAATATTATGAAAGGTTCATGTGTATGAATCTGTTTGAAACTATTGAGTTTTCGAACGTACTGCTGTCTAGTTCAAACGTCAAACACCTTATTGCACTCTCAGGCCGTATAAATAAAATAAAATAAAAAAGCCTTTATTTCTTACAGAAAAAATAGAAATGCAGTAAAAATGTGTTCACAATTTTTCGTCTTCTATATATTCTATATAAATAAGATTCTAAACACTACTTACTACTAGTTAGGTATATTAATAGTACATTGTGCATCAAGGGAGGTAAGTAGGGAATTACTAACGAGAGTGTTAGAAGCCCGACGCCGTAAGGCGGAGGGCTTTTATGACTCGAGTTAGTATTCCGCTTACCGACCGTGATGCATACAATGTTTTTCATCACACTTGCCGACAAAAAAATAAGTTTTAAGAAATAACAATATTAAATGACGTACTGACATTTCTATTACTCCCTAGGGAATTTCACTTTTCTATTACTCCCGATGCGCACGCAAACAATGGCGCGCTTAGGCAGCAAGTGTGATGAAAAAATAATTATGTGCAAAGATATTTTTTTTTTTAGGTTTAGGTTTTTTCTGCAAGAACCCCTCTGCAGGTAAAGGCCTCCTCCAAAGTGGCCCAGTATTCTCTGGATTTCGCTGTTTCGATCCAGTTTGGACCCGCTGTGGCTTTAATTTCGTCGTCCCATCTATTCATGGGCCTACCTTGCTTTCTTTTGCCTACAGGTCCTTTCCATGCCGTTACAGTTTTTGTCCATCTCTGGTCTTGAAGTCGTGCAACATGTCCAGCCCATTTCCATTTAAGTGAAAGCGCTCGCGTTAGGCCGTCTGTAGCGTTTGTGGTGTCTCTTATTTTGGTGTGACGTATTTTTTGTAATTTTCTTATATTTAGCATACTGCGTTCCATAGCGCGCTGGCATGTGTCGATTTTATTTCTTATATTTTTGTTAAATGTCCACGTCTGACAGGCGTATGTCAAGCATGGTAAGAGGCATGAGTTCATAACTTTGGTCTTTATCTTGGTTGGCATATTGCTTTTAAATACTTCCTTTAAGCTCCAGTATTTGTTCCATGCGAGCTGCGCCCTGCGTTCGACTTCTTGGTAGTTTCTTAGTTTGTCGAAGCTGATTTGTTTCCCGAGGTATATGTATTGATCGGTGTATTTCAAGGGCTTGTCGTCGACGTATATCTGTGCTGGGGAACTATTGGTCATTAGCATGGTCTTAGATAGATTCATTTCCAGGCCAGCAAGTCTGCTAGCGCTATTTAATGACTCTACCATGTACTGTAGTTCTGCCGCTTTCTCTGATATCAATACTAGATCGTCGGCAAAACGTAGGTGGTTTAGATGTCTGTTTTTGATTTTTATACCACAAATGGTCCAGTCGAGCTTGTTTATTATCGACTCTAGTGCGGCTATAAATAGAGTAGGTGAGAGAGGGTCTCCCTGTCTCACTCCTCGTTTAATAGGAAACCAGGGACCGTTTGTCTCTAGTTTGACTCTACTTCTACTATTGTCGTATATACTTTTTATTACTCGTATATATTCGTTTCCCACTTGCTGGGATGATAGAGTTTCCCAAATATAGTTATGTGACACAGAGTCGAATGCTTTTTTGTAGTCGATATAAGCCAAATATAGCGGCCTTCTCATCTCCTGGTATTTCTCGATAAGAAGCTCCAATGTGTGGATATGGTCGACTGTAGAAAAGCCTTTTCTAAATCCTGCCTGCTCTACAGGCTGTTTTATTTCTAATGTAGAGCTTATTTTTTTCGTAAGAATTGTAGAAAAAAGCTTATAAGTACTCTGTAGTAGGCTTATTGGCCTGTAGTTTCCTATATCGTTTGGGTCGCCTTTTTTGTAGAGCAGTATAATGTTTGATTCGGACCATTGGGTGGGTGTCACTCCGTTTTTGAGTACCAAATTAAATAGGGCTGTTAATGGGGCTGATAGTATCGAGTCGGCTATTTTTAAGGCTTCGTTTGTGATGCCGTCTGAACCTGGGCTTTTGTCTGGTTTTAGTCTCTTCAGGGCCTCTACTACTTCATTTTCTTCTATTTGAGGTATGTAGAGCTTCTTAGTATCGTCAGTTTGTTCTTGGCTTTCGTTTAAGGCTCCAATAGAATCTTTTGAGCTGTATAATTGCTTGTAATATTCAGTAGCTATGTTTATGACGTCGCTGCGATTGTTTTTAGTAGTTTGTTCACGTTTTAAGCCGTGTATCCAAGTTTTCTGTGGTTCTAGCTCTTTGTAAGCCTTTTTTGTACTTCCAGTTTCGATTAGGTGTTTTTCTATAATGTTATATCTATAGTTAGTGTAGTCTTTCTTAATGTATTTGTTAACAAGCTTGTATAGAGCTGAAATCTCGTTTCTTGTCGCTTTAGTTTTATTTTTACTTCTTTGTAGCTCTTGTCTTCTATTCAAAAGTTGTAGCGTGCGCTCCGACAGTATTTTGTGAACTTTCTTGGAGCTTTGTGCTGATCTGGCGTGTAGCAAACTTGTGGTAATTTTATTAGTTAAGTTGTCATAATATTCTTGAATAGAAGTATTGTCGTCTATGGTCAATAGCGGCGATAAGCAGGAGCTTAGGTATTCTTTAAATCTAATAACTTCTTCCTCGTTTTTTAATGCGCTACCTTGTATGTTAGTATACTTTCTTCTACTCTTGTTTGGATGTGAAAGTGTTATTGTAGCTCTTACTGGTCGATGGTCTGAGGGATAGTTTATATTTAGTATTTCAATATTTTGAAACATGAATGGCCGATTAGTTAGTACGAAGTCAATTTCGTTTTTGTAGGTTCCGTTTGGGGATCGCCAGGTCCATTTGTTTCTTGTTTTTTTTTTAAAAAAGTGTTCATAATTGGTAGTCTATGTTCCGTAGCAAAATCGATTAGCCTTTGACCTCTATCATTTCTTATCCCATATCCATATAGTTTCATGATAAGATGTTCTTCTTTTCTTGGTATGCCAATTTTCGCGTTAAAGTCTCCCATCAGTATATAATCTTTGTATGCTAGTTCAATTGCCTTGTTTATTGTGGTATAAAAGCTTTCGATTTCGGTGTCGGTGGATTTCGTTGTGGGCGCGTAGACTTGTATTATAGATAAGTGAGCTTTTTCGAATTTGAGGTTTAATAATGCTACTCTTTCGGAGATACCGTGATAGCTTTCTATGTTGTTTTTGAGATGAGATTTGATTATAAATCCTATGCCATACCTTCCGGGTGTAGTGCCTGTATAACATAAAATGAAGTTTTCAGGCCGTATAAGTTATTGCTTTAGTCTATCCAGAAGATTAAAAAAAAATTACTTTAACCTCTAGAGATTAAAACACAGTTTTGCGCTCTGAAATTGAAGGACAAACAGCTTGTTTACGAGCAGTGTGGTGAAATAGTTATTTGTTATACAAGGGTGCAAAGTTGTATTTTACCCGCGAGTATGAAATTGAAACACGAGCAAGCGAAAGGATTCTATAGCGAAGCGAGTGGTTCTAAAATAGAATCCTGAGCGCAGCGAGTGTTTTAACATACGAGAAGTAAAATACATTTGCACCCGTGTGTAACACAAAACTTTTCCCCTCACTATAGCGAGGAAACTCAAAAAAGGTAATTATTTGTTCACATTACAATCATCATCAGGTTAGTGATAATAATTTTCGAAATGTATCATGTATTTAATGCAAGATTTTGTCGCAGTAAACTTAGCACGAAAAAGTAAACGCAGCACGATTTTAACACATTCCTGTAGTTGCACACCAACGCCAATGCATTATTAAATCATTCTCATTCATTATTTTTACAAAATTATAACATAACACTCTGAAAGTTGAACGTATTACGAAAACACAAATCAAATTATTTATTAACTAAATATTTTGATTTGTACTTTTAATTTTTCTCCAGTAGTCACACTACTTAATACTATATAAATTATAAATATTAGATGTCATTTACCAAAGAAAAACGACCAAGATCACCTATGTCCGAGGTGGGGATCGAACCCACGTACTCAGCTTTCGCGGCTGATGCCTGTACCCCTCGGCCACTCGGTCTTAGCAACCACCGGTCAAATTTCTCGGGTATATGCAATCTCTTACAAGGCTAGGCGCCTTTGACCAGTCTCTAAGGGCAAGCTATACATGCCTGCACCTCCTATTAGAATTGGCTAAAGATTATAACCTATAATATTCATTGACAATGTTGACATTTTCTGCGTTTTGTGATTGCATCGAGTCATCTTATCATCATTCACTAAAACAATTGTTACTTATGGAATTTTAGGAATTAAGGTATGTGTTAAAATCATCATATTATATAAAGGTTTGTATTTTACACTAAATTCTCAAACAAGTTATTTAATTATCATTAATATGGAATGATTTCTATGAGCATTTTACGTCTTGTTATCTGTTAAACGAATGCTACTTCGCGTTACGGTCCAAGGTCATTACTTTGCCACCCAAGTGAATAATATGCGTTTTTACACGTTCGTATTAAAGGATAAACGAGCGCTTTACGAGCTAGTGAGGGGAAAAGAATAATAATTTATTCTTGGACTTTCACTTAACTAAACAAAGACACATACTATACTAACAAAACAGAAATAAATAAAGCCACGAAATGGTTTCCTCTCAGCGTGGTGCTGGCGCGAGCCCGCGCTGATCTACCGATGAGACCATCAGGTGAAAGACACCAAGGGCACACACAGAATTTCATAGTCATACAAACATACATATCTACGAGGGGCGGCTGAAAAGTTCGCAGCCTAAGTATAAAAGTGATAGAAAAGTTTAAATAAAAAAAATTACTAAGGTAAATAATTCGAAAGTGAACCGCTAATTCGAAAGTGACCGCCATTTCGTTCAATTGTTTTTATATTATTATCTGTGCCTGGACAAACTTAACGATGTCGTCAGGTTGCGGAAATTTTCATAATTTTGAACACTGCGCGGTAATGCAATAATCTGTAAAAAAAGGAAATCGCCTAAATACATTTTTGAAGATGTGGTGGATACTTTACAGCCATTCAGCCCTACGTACACTATGATAAAAATGGGCTCGCTTAATTCAGCAAGGGCGACAGAGCTGTGAAGATGACCCTCGCTCTTGGCGGCCTGTGACGGTTACTGAAGACAATGTCGAAAAAGTTGAAAAATGTGTATTGGCCAACAGAAGAATTAAAATGTAGCAAATTGCGGAAGAGCTGCAAATGAGTAAGGAATGAATAAGGAACATTTTGCATGAACATTTACACATGAAAAAAAAAAATGTGCGCGTCACGTACAAAAAATGCTTTCACCGCTTGGTAAGGAATGAGGACGCAAGAGTTGTGAATTTTTTTTGGAGTTAGCCGAATGGAATCTTGTCTTGATTTTCACCTGGATTGTGACCGTAGATAAAACATGGGTTCGCCAAAATGATCCTGAATCCAAACAGAAATCTATGCAGTGGTTAAAAAAAAGGGCGAGTGCACCGAAGAAATTTAAAGTAGATAAATCGGTTTCGAAGCTTATGGTGACCGTGTTTTGGGACTGTGAAGGTGTTTTGTTAATTTATTATTTGCCAAAAGGGAGTACAATGAATGCTCAATATTACATTAATTTATTGACCCAAGCACGTGAAGCTGTCTTGCAGAAGCGACGCGGTAAATTTCGGCTTGAAGTAAGTACTGCTATTACAGGAACACGCACCTGTTCACATGTCCCGTATTGCTAGGCTGGTTTTGGTAAAATAAATCACCCGCCCTATAGCCTAGACCTAACTCCGAGCGACTAATTCCTTTTTTCAAATTTTTAAAAGACAAAGCCGAAAATTTTT
>JALPQI010005881.1:0-59252 GCA_025490895.1 Thaumatotibia leucotreta | reverse complement strand
ATCAAAAAAAAAAAAAAAAAGGTAGATATGTGGACCCTTAAATGTACTTAATTAATATGATAACATACAAAAGTATTCGTAAATCTCGTTACAGTGTTGTGGATTTACCCCGCGCATGATTTATGCATGAGCCCTAACGGAAAATTATAAGTATTATAACACCTTTTTTAATTATTCATATCCCAATGTGTTCAATAACGCAACTGCCATATACTTTTATGGCAATACATGATTACACACAGTCCCACCTTGTTGCCGTAAGTAGGTAATTGTTATAAAATGTGGGAATACTGGGAATAATAGTGCTTATGGGTTCAATGATCAATTTGATACAATTAATTGTTGCTTAAATACTAAAAGAAATTGTACCTAACGAAATCTACTTTATTCAAAGTTTATAATACAGGCACAGAAATCACAGAATATATAAAGATACAGGGTGCTCGCGAGCATTGCGACAGATTTTAATGGTGTATCCCCATATTTAGAGCTAATGCACGGCCATGACAGGGCCGGCCCGATATATGATATATTATTTTTGTTGTCTGTGATTTTATTTGTAATTATTATTGTTTATTTGTATTGTGTGTTGCCTGCCGTGAAACTGTTCACGTGGTGGCCTCATCGGAAGACCAGCGCTGGCACCCGCTAGCAACATGCTGAGATGAGGCCATTTCGTAGCATACACGCTTTTATTTGTAAATTATTTTTCGTTTATATATATATTGTGGTTTTTTGTGTATGTTACGAATAAAGTAATTTCTATTTCTAGAGTCAGTAAAATTAAATGTTATATAAAATTGCCAAGATTTGACTTGGTTTCAGAGATTATCAACCATTTTACCACAGTGTGATTTAATCTTACCACACCTTGGGCCTGATAATCAAAAAATAAGAATTTACTTAATAAAACAACCAGTCGCTTAAATTAAAAATATAACAAATATTGACGAATTGTAGCTGTGATTTGTTACTGGCAATGTTGAAAAGTACTAAAAAAGTTATAAAAAATTAAGTACCATTTTTTGTAACTTCTAACTTCCGACATAATTATAATATTTTTTTTATTTCATGTTGACGTCTAGAATGCATAGCGTCGGGGATAGTGTAATACCTCGTAACTACCAAAATAGATAGAGTTCAAATATCAAATAATTGACACTCAAATTGACCCTAATTGAATTTGTTACTTACGCAGTATCCGACGATAGGTAATTAAAATGTCTCGAAATGCTCGCGAACACCCTGTATATTTTAATTCAATCTGCTGAAATTCTATTGTTAATGATTATAATCGATAAATTATGAATTTACAGTACAGTCAAGGAAATTTGTTTATTTACCATTTCGGAATTTCTCGTTAGTATGAGGTTTCTAGAACCTTTCACTTTATTGGTTGTCCCTATGACGTGACTGCTGTGACATAGAACTATAGTTCGAGAAATATAAATTGAATGTTTATTTTTACTACGAGTATAATGTAGGCAGAAAGTTTCCAATTTATATTTCACGAACTATAACTGTTCCTGAATAAAATAAATGACGAGTGTTTTTTCAAAAGGGCTTATGTCCACTTTGTGAAGAAGCGTTTTATTTTCTTTGTTTTTATAAGAGAAATAATCTCTGTTCTCAAAGTGGAAATAAGCCCTTTTGATTGAATATACTCCTCAAGTGGTACATTTACGAAATTATGATTTAACGCCCTCTAGCGGAAGCTTACGTAACTATAAACAATGCACAGCTAGCTTGAATACATCAAGAATTCAAGACTCCAGAGAACCGGATGCGTACGGCTTAGTTCCGACCTTACGGTATAGATGGCGCTGTAGTCAATGCAGAAGAAACTAACGGTATTTATTATTTCAATAAATGATGAGATTCGTGTAATTAATATTAATTTATTGATCTGATACATTCTCAATATAAATATATGTTCATTCTAATATAACTCAGCAGAAGTATTAGGAACCTACTTCAACTGTATTATTTTACTGCTTCAATGGATAAAAAGTATCAGATTTTATCGGGTTCCACTCCTTATAATATTATCATACTCAAGTAACACAAAAAAAATACAAACAACTAAAATAATATCTGCAATAAATAAAAAACGGAATTGTTCGACCGTGACAGGACTCGAACCTGCAATCTTCGGATCCGAAGTCCGACGCCTTATCCATTAGGCCACACGGTCCTTGTAACTTGAAGGCGAAAATACTATTCTAATACTAAAATAATCGATTGGCATTCATTTGCGAGGAAACGACACATTTCCTGACATCCTGACCATTTAGCACATTATTTTGACATTACATTACACTAGAAGGACATCGCGCGCGTGATGTGGGTTTAGAAATGAATAATAAATAATGCCATGTTTGTGGCAAACAAGCACACGGACCATTCAATAGTAGGTAATCGGTAGTTGTAGCCTATGGAAGCCTGTGACGTCAGTAAAAGTGATATTTTACAATTGTCACACTGTGATCAATGGTAAAATAGGGGCCCAGATATTGGCGATTTTTTTGTTTGCCTATTGCCTACAATTTGCCAACAATTCAATAGCTATAATTTTTCAAACATGACCGTTTTAAATTGTTCATCATTGCTATTATGCTTTAAGGTTTTCGAAACGGGTAAGTACTGATGTTATTGAATTTGTTTCGGTTTATCCTTAATATTGTTTTGAATAATTACAATAAATTTTGGCAAAAAAATAATACCTAGTACCTTAGCTACCTACCTAATTATAAATGGACAACCTTTTTAAATCAAACTAATGTCCTATTCATTGTAATTATTATAATTGGTGTAGGTGCATGTTTTCATTTTTAGGGTCACCCATAGAGTGACATTAATAAAACTTTAATTGGGGTTAGGCTCGTAACGACAATAATTATATAAGTACGATATTTGTAGGAATTTAAGCTTGATCGGCGTCTTTATAAATAATAATATGGAAAACATCGCTTATAGTTTATAAAATTAACACCAAAACAGAGTTTTTATTGAAAAGTGCTTAATTGTAATTAGTAATAACAAACCTTTCTAAAATTAAGGTTTTTTTTTATTTCACGCTAATTTATAGGTGTCCCTCAAAGCGAAAGCACCTACACCTTAGTTCCATAGTCAAAATTGCATAGGTACTGCTCGTACTAATACTACTATATTAAGTATATTAGGTATACTATTATACATACTAGGTATATTAGGTATACTATTATAATACTAAATTGAATTTGAGTTTCATGAATTTCATGATGTTCGTTTGTATATCCATATTATCCATATCTCACACTTACAGGTATTTTAAGATGTTTATGTGCCTACTTACTAAATATTAACCCTTAAGTTAGCAAATTAAAAAAAAACGTCGTTTCAGCCTCCTCGCCATTGTAGAGCACAAAATTCTGTCTTTTCGCGACTGCAAATAGGCTACCTTGACTCATATCAAAAGTGCAAAAAATTATTATTTTCTGTAGTATTTATTGAAAAGATCAATATTTTTCGATTACGGTGTATTAAAAGTGTTTGATGGGTAGGTACATATTTTTTATTGAAAAATTTGTTTTAATTTTTTTAATTTCGTACTCTGAAAACGGTGCCGGCCATGATGTGACGTCATAGGATCTTAAACTAACTTCATGTCGAATCTTATACGAGTGAAATTCGCCATGGACATGTAGGCATGTAGCTTTGCTGTGACATTGACATAACATAAGTGACATGTCAAATGTTTATTTTCGGTTTGAGTGACGTCACACCACAGATAATCTAATCATTAACATGGCTAGTATCGTTTTCGCGCGGTAACGAAAGTTTAAATTTTAAGATATAATTTTGCGGTTTTCTAGGTCGTGAAAAAATATATTTATATTTTTTCCCGTTAATCAGATATTGATTAATAATATAAGACAAACTTTAAAAATGGGTCAAGTAGCCTATTGCAATGCACGTCCTCCTGCGGCCCTACCGCGAAAAACGTAATTCGTAAGTTTCGAGGATTTGTCTCGCTCACTCTAATGACGCCTTCTTTTGAGTGACAGAGAGCAATCCTCGAAATTTACGAATTTCGATTTTCGCGGTAGTAGGCCGAGGGTTAACACTATCACTACCTAATACATTACATATAATATATTTAATATATGGCGTGCCCAAATAAATAAGAGTAGAAGGTGTCACTATGGGCTAAAGGCTACGGCACTCTAGATGCGTGTGCAGGACGTCGCGTGGGCGTGGCGTGTGCGTGGCAATGGCATCCGGTTAATCGTGTTAATCCGCGCATAATGAATCTAATACATACCTGGGATAACTCGGGGCATTTATACGAAAGTGATGTAGCAAAATATTTTATCGACTAAAAATATATCGATGTTACTTTGAATGACAACATCAAAATGTTATTCTTCATAAATAAATATTAGGTACTTACTCTTCAATTAAAATAAAAAATAAATTTAAAGTTACGCGTTTATTTTAAAATAGTTTTCAAAATATAGGTACAATTAATATTAAAATATCAATATTTAAATTGTCATTTTGATTAAAATATTTACATCTAAAAGATTAATATACAAGAGGCCCGATATCAGATATGACATTGAACCTCTGTACTATAATAGAGAATGTGCAATAAGTACATCTTTTATTATAATTATATCGACATCTTTTTAATCGATATCAAATCCCTATAACTTGCCCCCAGTTATCCCAGGTATGAATAATGTAGTGATTAGTAAGGAGAATTATACAAATAAATATGGTTTAAGACATTTATTTCTCAAAATATTTACATAAATCACACATTAATGTTGTTGAAGTAAACATCGCGTACGTGTGTCCGTTTCGAAGCATTGCGAAAATAACACTGATCCAGGCTAGTCATTACTTATTCATAATTTTCATTACTGTTATAGCCATGACATAATGAGTTTTTAATGTGAAATGTAAAAATTATGATTAAAAAAATATATAAACATTTATAGTATTTTTATTGACACGTTCAAAGTATCTCTAATAAGAATAATAAAGCAATAACTACTTAAAAATACATGTACATTGAATTTTAAACGGAAGTTTAGCTTCAAATAGTAAAAATACTAACAATAAGATTAGTTTTTTTGCGTTATACGCCATCTGTCGTTTGATCGTGTAACTACTTAGCTTACATTTTGACTCACCGACACAACGCAAATGCAAGGAGTAAAAGTTGCATACCAATGCTAGGTAACGCCGTGTAGTTATGATAGATGGCGCTTTCATCATAACATGGAGTATTTACAAACTGTTGCACTAGAGGGCAGTAGTGTAGTCAACTCGAGGTTTTTAACAATTTTTACCTAATGAATCTAATGATTCCTAATGAAAATTAAACTTACAGCTATCAGATACAAATTAATATTATTACTAAGTTAGCGTCTGTAATGTCTGTTGCACCATAGTAATTCCTGTTCATTTCAATTTATTGAGGTGCAAGGGACATGTAGAACCAAAAATAAAAATAATTTAAGAAAACGCTAGCGATCATGACCATGACCGTGGCAGACTTGTCAATTTAAAAAGAAGGAATTTTAAGACCGAGGTTACCAACAGTTATCTACCTACTTTTTACTTACCTAACATGTGACAAGAAAAGTCTCAAAACAAAAAAACCTAAGTCGCAACATCTTAAAGCGGAGTCCCCACATACTTGAGGCCCTCAATCATTAGTCCAATTTGGGCACTCGATGCCCCGCGAGGCCCTCTGGCGTCATTCCCGTTGCTAGTCCAGGTTGGGACATTGGACTAACCAGAATTTTCGAAACGTTTATTGGATTTTAAATTTAAAACTTCATAACATAAATCAGTGACCTTAACATGGACGTCTAACGCCAGGTCAAAAAATGCCCTAAAAACAATTGTTCAATTGTGCCAAGATGGGCAAGACATAGAGCTTTTCTGAACACCGTGCATATTTTGGCGCAACATCTTTGACAAATGCGTATAGAATATAGCCAATGTTAGTTTAATTTAATTGACTGTAATGTTCCTCAATAAAAAATCATTCCGCCAATCAAAACAATTTTTAAATGGCGGTTTAAGTTTTTATGGGTCGATATTGAAATTCATTAATTACTTTGATGCATTAAATTTGTCAACTAAAATGTTGTTTTTGAAAGGCAATTTAGTACGGCGTGCGGCTTCCATGTTCTATTTGTTCGTAGTTATAAACTCCCTCAATCGCTCAAGATTCCATTTTATGAACCACTCGCTGCGCTCGTGGTTCAAATTCTGGAATCTTTCGCTTGCTCGTGTTTCAATATTTGCACGAGAGTTAAACAAACAATCACTTTGCTCCCTAGTAAAACAAATAACTATTAAGCGTTTTAGTAAAAACGTCCCATTTTTTCGCTTTATCTATCGCCCCCAAATCTATCGACGCGAATTCTGCTAAATCCATTTTTAAAAGCCTTTATCACTACGCCATAAGAGCGAAACAGAAGCAACTCGGACGACACCGATCGACGGTGAGATGGCGCGATTTGCCTTGAAATGCGAAAGCGTCGATAGGTTTGAGGAGACCCTTACATCATATGGACGGCATAGGCTTGCAACTTTATACGAATTAAATGTCTACAGTAAAGTATAATTACTAACTTTAGCCAAAACTTTTTCAGTAGGTTTACTTTGAGGGATTTTTAAGAACGTTAAACCTTGGACACGACAACCATGCTTATAAATCGAAGGTCATGTTTCATATTACACTTGGAGCAAAGCCCACCCTCGCAACGGGAATACACGCTTCTAATGGCCTCAAGTGTACCACGGTTTTGGCTGCAAACGTTTTCCTTGAGAGGTTTATTTCAATTTGTTGCATTAGGAGAAGTATTTTGGTATGTGTATCTAACAAGTCTACTTAGATTCCAGTACATTTTGAGGGCCACTTTAATAACCTGGCTTGTGATGGTCCTGATTTTACCGTTTATCGTGCTACGTCACTTTCGTACTTGTATAGGTACTTGTCAGAAATATACGGTTTTTGGTTGTCTCCATAGGCGTAGGTAGTGGAAGTTGTTGTACCCCTGCTCATCCAATCCTCAAAAAGTATATACATTTGATATACATTTTGATATACATATAAATATACATTCCTATACATTTTTGGTAACAGAAAAGGAATGTTTACAACATGAATTGAACGTGAACATTTTGGGATATGTGGTGGATCTTGCACAGAATCAATTGACTCTACCAGCCTACCAATTCTTATCAATATCGAAGACATGTTCCAAATGTACAAACTTTGAAAAATACTCGTCCACTCCTGCTCATGACTAGGGGTCGAAACTATGGGTGCAAAACTTTAACAAAACTTGTCAAGTGGACATGAAAGAGCACGTACAGTGGCGTTTAGAATTGCATGGACGATTTATGAATGAATTCATTCATAAACTGTCCATGCGATTTTGAACCCAACTGTAAATCTATAAAATATACATATATCTACATACCCAAACAAGTGTAAGTTCAAGATTCCGAGATAGGGAATACAAATCGATACTGATTTTTCAATAATAAATTAGTATTTTTCTTGGCTAAAACGTTCCCATGTGTCAATTTTGAAGTTTTGTTAAAGTTTTGCACCTTTGTTTTCGACTCCTACCACAGAATATATAACCCTACTCATGACCCTAGAATCACCCTATATATTCTAAAGTGGATAAATCAAATTCAATAGATGGCAGCACCAGCTCTCTCGCTATACCAGAAAACCGAAAGGTATTCGGATAGAAGATACATTCATATTGCTTGCCCTTAGAGTATGGTCAAAGGCGCCTAGCCTTGTAAGGAATTGACCCGAGAAAATTGACTGGTGATTGCTAAGACCCGACCGACCGAGCGGTACAGGCATCAGCCGCGAAAGCTGAGTTCCATTCCCACCTTGGATGTCGGTCGGTGATCTTGATCTATTTTTCTTTGATATATGACATACAATATTTATAATGGATAGATACTCGTACTGTAACAGCGTATACTCGTACAGTACCCGGCGATAAAGTTTGCACATCGGTCTCTTCTCTACTGGAAGACTCGGCTTTATAGAGCGTTGTCCCTCTCTAACATATGTGACGTTTATGCAATATTATTTGTCTCTTTCCAAAGACCGATGTGCAAACTTTATAATCTGTGCTGGGTACTGTATAATCTGTGCTGATACCAGACTAGACGCGCGGTTCGAGCGTCGAGCATCGAGCCAGACAATGATATCGATCCGCGCCGCATTGTCCGAGCTGTCCTTGCCGGTTGCCAGTTTCAGTTTAGAAGACGATACTCGCACGTGAAAGTATTAGGTAGTACAACAGTAGTGCCACAAGGACCAATATTAAATACAGCTAAAGTTAGGTTAGTTAGATTCATTTTGTGTGTATAAAATTGTAGTCGTTATAATTATTCTATGTTCTTAAGACCTTCACGGACAGTACGTCGAGTGACGTAAGTTAAGACCTTCATAATGTGGCACTACGTCTGTGGCTGGTATTTTATAATATGATAAAACTGTTATTCCGTCCACAGCCGCAAACTTGTCATAGTATTTATATGAAGGGGATGTCTTGTGTCGTATCACGAGCATCACGTAATTTTCTATTGCCACAGCAACAGCCTCTGGGTAACTCCAACCATATGTATTTAGGTACTATTAACATATAGGGAATGACGTGTGCTGTGGCACCAAACGGCTGTGGACGTAACGGCTGTAGCCGTGCTTCCACAACAAGGGGGTTTATACAAATAATAGATTACATATGCCAGTGCGGCTAAGTCCGGCATATTTTATTTTGAAGGAAAGTCCGTCATATGGGTCTTATACTGTTCAATTAGAGTCGGAAATCAGTTGGTAGGTAGACGGACTTTCCTGATAGACGGTCTTACCCGCATTGACTCTTATATTATAGCACACTAAAAGTAAAGTGTCACCATGTTTAACTAAAAATGATCTGACACTCCGTCCATGGACGTAAAAAATAATGTATGAAGTTTATCTGTGGCATATCGTGCAGTTTTGAAAATGGTCCTGTGTTCGTGAATGTGTTAACTTTCGAAATATAGAGAGGACAACTTGTTAAAATGTAATATTTTGGTAGCGATCAATTGAAAATCTTATATCTACTTAATATCATAAGTATATTCCTACTGTTCGTCAGTAAGACACAAGCAAGTACCTAACGTGTAAATGTGGTTCACTTTCCATAGAACCTATTTGATGTCTTTGACACATCGTGAAATACGTCCGCCAGATATATTTAAAAAATAATGCAAGTTTAAAGTACGCGTTTTGGGATACCTTCCTAACAATACAATCATACAAAGGAAGGAAATACTTCTCAGGCAGTGGCGTAGGGATAGAACCGGCGTAGATTATTTATTTTTTGTCTCTTGTCTTCATTCTGAAAATATTTGTAATGAATAGCTAGCTTAATTTGCAAATTTTGTATGTACATTCACCCTTAAAATTTATTGTCTGTAGTTTAGTAATTTTTCTTTGGTGGGTAGTTTTGTACTTATCTTTCTTATTTTGATGGAGGTAGATCTATCAAATTTCCTCCATTGTCAGTCATCCGCAGACTACGAACCCTGTAAAGTGTTCGAAACGTCGGAATGAAGTTAAAATTAGTTAATATACGCGAGTTTATCCGTTTTCATAGTTTTATTTCGCAAGTTTAAAGGTTTGTTTTCACATTTTTTGTTTTCTTTTGTCGAACATTATAAGTACTTACCAAAAGGAGTTTTAGTAGTATTTAGATAATACCTATATGTGTTAGTTTTTAGTGAAATGTCCCACTTTGTCGCTTACCATAAAGACGATTTCCTTGTATCTTCATATGAATAAACTGACAAAGCGGCTTTATGGCAAACGACAAAGTGGGACGTTTCACTAAACTCACTCACATATAATAGGTAAAATATAAATTTAACGTACCTACTATCGTTCGTTTTAAGTATGTAGGTACCTAGCTATCAAATTAATGTCGTAAATTAAAATTACAACCCATCACATAAAGAAATAACTGTTTAGGTACTTAATAGGCAGTTACAGTAAAATATCTACCTACAACTACATACATCGTGAAACCCAACGATTAAGAATCAAACGGTCGTTAAGTACGGATTAAGTTTCTGTTATCTCTATGAAATGTAGGATGTACACAGGTAAGTAACCGTTAAGATAATTAACATTATAAAGCACGTACAACATTTATACCTGCCTACTCTACAAGCTAGTTTATAGACGCCCCAAATGTTTGCAGCCTTCGTTATACTTACAAACGAGGTAGGTGCCTATACATTTATAGATGGTTCCATTCACCAAGACACGTGCTTTAATTGTTTTACGTATTACCTATATGTCTTTATTACCTATTTTTAATTTTGACAAATCCGCGTGTCATTGTGAGTCATAAGTGAAACGATCTATCCTCCTGCCGCCCAGACAGTAAAATTTGCCAGTGAATTTTAAATTAACAATGTAGGAAATCGAATAGAATTTATTTTGTTTAAGGAGAACTTTTAACAGGCCTCTGGGAGGCAGGAGGATAGGTATTATCTGATAGCTGTAGCCGTACCATGATTTGGAAAGTAAACGATACCTACGATAGATTTTCTCGATACGTATTAAAGGTGTATTTAGACCAAACGAGAAATTCGCTCATTCTATCCCCCACTCTACATAATCAACGAATTTCGACGAATTGCCAGCCTCCGTAGCCTAGTTGGTAGTGACCCTGCCTACGAAGCTGGAGGTTCCGGGTTCGGATCCCGGCGAGGGCATTATTTGTGTATTTATTTATCACAAATATTTGTGACATGACCACATGGCTGTCTATGTAGTTAAGTATCTATGTGTATCTATCTTATATATAAATCGTCGCCTAGTACCCACATCACAAGCCTTAACTGAGCTTACCGTGGGACTAGGTTGATTTGTGTAAGATGTCCCAAGATATTTATTTATTTATAATCACGTTTTGTGTAACGAACGTATTTCGTAGAGTGGGGAATAAAATGAGCGAATGCTCGTTTGGTCTAATTGCACCTTTAGATACCTAATGCATTATATAATGTTCGCACTGACATATATTATTGAAGCAAGCCCCATGGCCTGCTTTCTTTACGTCTCATCAAGTAAAACCTAACGTCGCCGATACTGGCACGAGGCTACTACTGGCGGCATTTCCTCGCTGTACCGCTGATATAAGCTGATACTTTGCGCGAGGAATCCATCCACCAGCTCTCCGGTCTTTAATCATGTCCACCAGACCTTTCGCGATTAGAGACTTCATAATTATTTTCTGAGTCGAATAGTTAAATAGTAACCTATGTATTTACATAAAGTTGGCCTCCACAGCCACACTGATGGTGGAGGCTAATATAGAAATGTTGGGCGTGTTATATGTTTCACTACTTCTTAAGTTTCAGGACTTTTGTTTAACCTAATGTAAGTCCCAATGTATAATGATAAGAAACTTTAATTAGGTTGGTACCCTACAGCTTATGAAAAACTGCTATTCCATGCATATGTACGAGTACGTATATATGTCATCTGAACTTTTGAATACTATAGTATACATTAGGATAACGTTCAGAAGTCAGAAAGCACTCCTAAAATGGGTAGGTAGAGGTTTAATTCTGACAAGTATAATAATATATTGTTGCGAGTCTAAAATAACCACTAAATCCTATCACTAGAGAAACTTATATTCAAGTATAGCTTTGTAAAAATGCTAGAACAAAACCAATAAGAAATCACATTTTTCCAAGCTTTAGGCACACTCACTTCTCACCAATCAAAACACATCTAAAAACAAAATATTTCAGCACACGCGAGCCCCTCCCCCATCACATCCAACAATGGCCCCACACAATAGGCACAAAGGGACCGACTGTCTTTCCATTGTGCCGCACAAAGGAGGCCCCGCCCCCTCATTGTTTCATCTTTACCGCGGCCACGCGATTGGTCGAGGATGTCGAGATGGTATAAGCCTAATTGACCACCCGTGGTTTGAAGAATGTTTGAGAAAGATTGTATCTACGAGCTACCCACTTGAGAGCCCTTGCCAGCGGATTTTGATGGTTTTTAAAAGGTAATGTAGTTCTTTTTTCTGTGGTTTTGAGGGCAGATGGGCAACCGGCAGCTTTGATCGGTTTTAAATTGACAGTTGTCTATGGATCGGTTTTTTCTGTGGGTTGTTTATGTGGAGTTGTGTTCGGTATTAAATGATACACCTTTGGTCGTCCAGTTTTGATCTTTGGAGTTATAATAAATGTTTTAAGGGATACCCACCCACTGTATGTTAGTACGTAACATGGTAAAGTCAATATAAGTTAGTTACTTTAGTGGAGTCGGTGCGGAAAGATATAATTTTTAGTACCTACAGTAATTTTTAGTAGAGAAGTGTGTCGTTTTACGTCAGGTCCAAAACTTCGGAGGGCCATCTGCACTGCACTAGAAAACGTCGTACGAGACACGTGCAAACACGAAATTCCTAACTCGTGTCGATTTAAAACACTCCCTGTCGCCCTATGTTTTAAAACATCGCCACTCGTTTCGGATTTCATGTTTTTCGCACTTGTGTCGTGATTTTAGGGTTTCATACCAAAAAGGTTATCTAGGACTCTGTCTATCCGTTTGTCTATTAAATATCTTGGAATAGTTATGACCTGTAGCCTATGGACGAAGGCATGTGCGTGAACGTGCATGTGGACGGGTTTCATGAGACCTTGCGCAGGCGCTGCTGGTTGATGTGATTTTATGAAAAACGCTAACCTATATCGGCCCAACACAATTTTTTTAGTACAGATGGTGCCTTTTTAGCCTCTAGTGCGAGAAGTGGGTTATTTTACGTCAGGTCCAAAACTTCGGAGGGCCATCTGTACCTACTAAAAAACATCGAACGAGACACGTGCAAAAACGAAATTCGTAACTCGTGTCGATTTAAAACATCGCCACTCGTTTCGAATTTCATGTTTTTCGCACTTGTGTCGTAATGTACTATTTTATGGGCAGACAACTCTTGGAATTGAATTGAATTGAATTGAATCTCTTCTTTGGAATTGCCGCCTTTTTCTACTGCCAGGAATTGTTGGACAGTGTATAAATTAGTACATTACGACACAAGTGCAAAAAACAACTCCCTTCGGTCGTGTTTTAAAACATCGCCACTCGTTTCGAATTTCCTTTTTGCACGTGTTTCTTACGACGTTTTTTAGTACAGATGGCCCTCCGAAGTTTTGGACCTGACGTAAAATTATTAGAAAAATAAGGGACTGCAGCAGAATAGTGGAACTGGATAGTATAAAGACGACATGACAGAGTGTACAAAAACATAAATATTCCGTTAGGTACTATGGTAAATTCAAACATCTTTCGTAATACAGATTACTATTATTGCCAGTAAGCAATGCACATATGCATCCTCCAATAAAAAATACCTACTTCTCGCACTAGAGCCTAAAAAGGCACCATCTGTACAAAATCTGTGTAAAAAAAACAATCGTAACTAAGGTTTGTGTGTTTTTAAACAGTGCTGTAAACACTTTTCTTCCACCAAGGAAGCTAAACAACAAATCAATTAAAAATTCTCTAACTACCTCACTGGCAACAACGCTTCGTAATTGGCGATCGAGCCAATCAAACTAACCACAATAGAACAGTGATTCCATTCCACCGTTTTAAAAAGGCTTAAGCGACAACTACGGTATAGTGCATTGAAACCTTTTTACAACGAGAAATGGACCTAAGTGAGAGCCGTGGAGTTGTCGCTTAAGACGTTTTGAAAGCTATTCTAGTTCTAACAGGGTTATGCCAATAATTTTCGTGAGAAACTTTATGGTGCCAATTGTGCAAAAACATTAGATTTGTCAAAGATTTTGCTCCCCGCTCTCTCTCTCTCTATCAGTAAGTAAAGATGCGTGCAGACCAAAAGAGCATTCGCTGCTCTATCCCCCTACTCTACGAAATTCGATCATTACACGAAACGTGATTGGTTGATTTCGCAGAGCGGGGGATAGAACAGCGAATGCTCTTTTGGTCTGCCCGCACCATAATGTAAGTACCTATTCAAACAAAATAAGAACAACTGAAGGGAAAGGTTTATAGTTTCAGACGTAGGTATCTATAGTTAAACTAGGCAACTCTGCCCCAAAACTAGAATTTTTAAAAGTAATAGGTACTCAGTATTGCTACTCACGTAACCTATTTTATATTAAAAATAGTGGAGCTGCCATTAAAGTGTAATTTTTTCTACATTTACCAATTTATTAAAAATTCTAGTTTTGGTTAATGTTTCCTGAAGGCAAAGTTGTCTAGTTTGACGGTAAGTCCTACTTGTCAGTGGCAATGAAAACCTAAAAATTATACCTACCTATACCTACCTATTGAAAACGTTCCACTTAGGTAGGTACCTGCTAAATAGATCTAACGAGGCGAGCATTTAAAAAAGTGTTTACTAAACGAAAGTTAATTAAAGCTATAATCCTCTAATAAATAGTTATTGCATACTACAAAGACGATTCGCACCTAAACCGGCCAAAGAACCAAAAACACCTTTTTCTATTCATCTGTGCCTTAAAGGGCCTACGGCCTCATTGACAACAAAACTGACTAACAACCAACCGTTTGCCTAATCACTGCCACCTGCCTATTTATTACACCAAAAAACACCCAAAAGACCAGGAAGTCATAAAAAATAACCCTATAAATTCGCCGCCATCTTGAATTGACTTTTTAAATTCATTGACAAAATTTTACGTCAGCGCGGCTTGATTTTCGACTTTAATAAATTGGTATCAAAACTTTTTGCTTCGTCATCTTTACACTTCCAAATGAGCGACCTTATAAACTCGCCGTACATTGCGCGCTAGCATCAAAACTAGTCTTACACGTTCCATTTTAAGCTCGCAATGTAAGCCAACTTTGTGTGCTCACTCGCGGCTTTCGAAAAATCTGGAAGCACTATTGGGAGTCAGTGTTATAAATGTTTTTTGAGGTTATAAAAAACACCATTCATGGTGGAATGGTGCCAAGGAATGCTCGGTCCCATGGTTTTTTAGGCAGCCGTGGCAAATGTCCTTGTGGCGATCTTTGACGGTATTCAACTTCAACTGAAATGGATTACGTATAATACTATTTGAAGGCTATAAAAGGCTGAGAGGGAGCAGTGATTTTAATTATGTGTCACAATGGCATTTTTCGATTGTAGCGTGCGTAACACAATGTTTTATGCTACTTTAGTATCACAATTTGTACAATTAAACCAACTGACAGCGGTGTTTTATTAATTGGGTGGTTTATGATTACAGATTACAGTAACCTGGGATACGCTGGTTTTATGAAAAATTATGCTACTTAATCGATGTACACATGCATTTTTCTGGTGTTAATAAAGCCTTTCGTGTTTTCGTAATTAAAGTAGCATTATTTTGCACAAAACCAGCGTGACTCAAGTGACCAATGCAATAACAGCCAAAAAACAGTTGATTCAGCCAATTACAAATTTTCGGTGTGAATGATTGTTAGGGTTAGATTATTAATGATAACAAAACACTTGTATTGACTTTTTGACTCTCCCAAACAGCATTGGTTAAGTAAAAAATATATCTAGATGCGCACAAAGTAAAAAAAAATATGTAGGTAAGGTACACTAGGTAGGTATACTTATAGACCTTATAGTAATAGTAAATATGAAGTTAGTAGGTAATATAACCTTAACTTCAGATTCAATAGATTTCTGTCAAGTGAACTAGAATGCTTTACGGATTTGTCCCCATACAACCCTTGCAAATAATGATGATGTAGTTTCTGTATATACACGTGATTTTATTGATTTGAGTTAAATTAAAGGGAAGCTTATTTAGGTCAAAAATAATCAATTTCTCTAAGAAACTAGTATCTTAACTCTTATTGTTATTGAGTTATTAAAAAAATAAGTTTAATGACTGAACAAGTGTATTGCAACCTTTATTACATCTTAATGCTTATTTTGACATGTGCCGTCAGTCACCTGAAATTAACTTTTGTGTTATTCTTAAGGTTCTCTCACACTTACCATTTCATTTATTATGTATAAAACGAAAAAAAAATAACGACTAAACGCTATTTACCAGGTAGCTCCAATTAACGTAATAAGCAGCCTGTTAAATTTAAAGGAATTTTAAAAAACACGGTGTATAGTATTATGGCCTATTTTAATTATTAAGTCGTCTTAAAATTCCATTTCCGAACTTTGATTTGGCTTTAGGCACTCTCTTAACGCTGAAAATAACTATACTAATTACTTTAAATATTGTCCTACCAAGTTTTTAAGAAACGCACGGAACGCACCTCACTCTTTTCATGTAAAAGCGTCGGTACATGCAAATAGTCTTCTAAAATTGCGCCAACGACGAAAAAAACATATGTAAAAGGTACCTAATAAAAATCCGCGAAGCCCACACAACAATACGGCCGCGATAAAGGCGCGCACACACCGGCGGGTTTTAAATTTAATTAATGGCAAGTGGCGCCGATTATATTATTGCGGCATTGTGCGCGCGGCGCTAGGGTGTCTGTGAGAGCGGGGAAATTCGGGACTGTCTCATTTTACTGTTATACAAGTGGTGGTAGTACAAAATATGAGTGTATTTTCGGGACATTACAGCCATTTGTAGTGAAGTATTTCCAAATCAAGATTTTACGTTACTTAGTGTTATTCTACCTAAGGCACTGGTCTCGCCACGAGCTACTAAGAACTATCAGCTATAAACACGAACAAAAGATACGCACTCCCGTGTAAATAAAAGAGACACGGCGATACTCGCCCGGCGATGATAGCTGATATCTCATAGCCGATAGTTCATAGCTTAGCAGCTCGCGGTGAGGTGAGACCAGTGCCTTAAGTTTCAGAAACTATAAAACACTCCCTTAAACACCTATAACAATAGTAGAAAATGGAAATTTGACCCAACGTCACAACGGAAGTACAGCGCTGGCTTAGCCAGCTACATGCTGAGTTGTGACCCTTGTGTGGCAAGCTGTTACTGTGTGCTTATTTGTAAAATGTGTATATGTCCATTGTGCTTGTCATAAATAAATTTTATTTCATTTCATTTCGTACAAATGAGTTTTTTGCCATTCCTATCTGAATTAAGAATCATTTGACTTTGAATTTGTTTAACAGTCAGTAATTACAGTATTTTGCCAGACTATCTCACTTGCTCCCGAATCGTGGGCACCCAAGTGTCGCCGAGACGCGTCGCTTTGTCAGGCAATCCGCGCCGCCTTGTTATAGGTACCTAGTGTATTTACTCGTATGTGGATAATACAGCGTAGGGCAGTCCCATGTGAGGTGCCTAGTCTAATATTAGCATTGCATGACAATTTTTGCCGAACAAACTCTCAAATTGTGTATGGACGTTAATTGGAGTCATATTATTGATTAGCGGAAGTAGTTTTAATTTTAAGTGAAAACTTACACCATTCAAAAGAGTTTTTTGCCATTCCTATCTTAATTAATAATCAATTGACTTTGACTTTATTAAACAGTCAGTAATTAAAGTATTTTTTGCGAGACAATATCATTTGCTCCCGAATCGTGGGCACCCAAGTGTCGCCGAGACGCGTCGCTTTGTCAGGCAAATCTGCGTCGCCTTGGTTATAGGTACCTAGGTGTAATTTGTGTACTCGTATGTGGATTACATCGTAGGGCAGTCCCATGTGAACTACCTAGTCTAATATTAGCATGACAATTTTTGCCGAACAAACTCCCAAATTGTATATGGACGTTAATTGAGGTTATATTATTGATTACCGGAAGTAGTTTCAATTTGAAGTTGTAGTAACCGTTGTAGTCACTACAAGCAATCTATATATACTAGATGGAGCGATAGCGGAGAAGCGAAATGATAAGCAACTTCAACGTTTAAATTATAATAAAAAGTAAAAGCAAATATGAGCTACAAATTGAGTTTGCGTAAGCGGCAGCTATATAAATCAATGCGCGGGTGCATACGAACGCGGTATCGGAGCGAGTGACCGGCGCCGGCGCAGCGCGGGAACCAGATCCGGAGGCGACGGCGGGTGATGCGCGGGCGCGCGGGACGCATGACGTATGCGCTTCTCCTTTGTGTCCGCGCGTCTAGCAGATGGTCCAAGCGCCATGAGCGGAGCGGGGCGGTTAGCGAGTTACCGCTACAAGTACTCCCCCGCTGAGACCGTGACTACGGGCGATAGTAATCCGGGAATCTGACTCTTCGACCACTCTTTGTTCTCTTCTCGGTCTTCTGCTCGGTCGTTTTGCTGTCATCTGGGGTACTAGCATGTGCCTGAGGCTCGTCCTTCGCCATGTAAGCCGGTTTGAGGCGATCTATGGTGACGGTAACTTCTTTACCCTGTACTAATATGCTGAACGTTTTTGCTCCTCTTCTAACGACCTTGTAAGGTCCGAGATATGCTGCCTGAAGAGGTCTTCGTGCTGGACCCTGCCGTAGAAAGACATGTGTGGCTGTGCTGAGGTCTTTCGGAATGTAGAACGGTCGAGTACCATGGCGGGATGTCGGCTGCGGAACCAGCTTGGCCATATGAGCACCAAGCCGGCTGGCGTAGTCCTCGTAGTCGACCACTTGGTCCGATGATGAAGTCAGGAGTTGCCCAGGCAAGCGGAGTGGCTCGCCATAGACCAGCTCGGCAGCAGACGCCTGGATATCCTCCTTCCAGGCACTCCTAATCCCGAGAAGTACTAAAGGTAAAACCTCAGTCCATGATGGTGTCGCGTAGCATGTGATAGCGGCCTTGAGTTGTCGGTGAAGGCGTTCCACGAGGCCGTTGGCTGCCGGATGATATGCGGTAGTAGTGTGATGCTCGGTGCCCATCAGTTTCGCCAAGGACTGGAACATACGCGACTCAAATTGTCGGCCGCGGTCCGTTGTGATGCGCTCTGGACAACCGAAGCGTGCGACCCAGCCAGCCAGGAAAGCGGCTGCGCAGGTCTCTGCCGTGATGTCTTTCAGTGGGTACGCCTCAGGCCATCGTGTGAAGCGGTCGACGGCTGTGAGGCAGTACCTGAAATCATGAGATGGAGGTAAGGGACCGACAATGTCAATGTGGACATGTCGAAAACGGGCTTGAGGTTGCTGAAATTGTCCGATTGGTGAGGAAGTATGCTTCGTTACTTTGCAACGCTGACAGTGTATACACTCCTTTGCCCATTGTCGACAGTCTTGCCTCACGCCAGGCCATACGTATCGGTGTGTGACCAATCGTACCGTCGTTTTGACGCCAGGGTGACTGAGGTTGTGAAGAGCGTTGAATACCTGGCGCCGGTGGTTTGGCGTGATGTACGGTCTAGGCTCTGAAGTTGACACGTCGCAGTAGATTGGCTCGCTTGATTGTGGAGTTGTTACCTTCTGTAGGTCGAGCGCAGAACCATTTCTGAGCAGGTCCTGTAACTCAGGGTCTGTCTCCTGGTCGTGGGCTAAAGACTGGTAATCAAAAGGAGTAAAGGCGAGTTCCTCAATTCGTGACAGTGTGTCTGCTACTGCGTTATCCCTTCCGGCTATGAATCTGACATCGGTGGTGAATTGCGCAATATAATCTAGGTATCTATACTGGCGTGGCGAACAGTTGTCTCTGCGTGTGCTGAATGCGTATGTAAGTGGTTTGTGGTCAGTATAGATGCTGAAAGTACGCGCTTCGACCATGTACCTAAAGTACCGAATAGCCTCGTAAATTGCAAGAAGCTCTCTATCATACGGGCTGTACTTTCGTTGTGCTGTGTTAAGCTTCCGCGAAAAAAAAGCTAATGGCTCCCACGTGCCATTTTTGAGCTGTTGGAGCACAGCACCAACTGCAACATCTGAAGCATCAGTTTGGATAGCGAGCTCGGCCTTGGAATCTGGATGCGCTAGGAGTGCGGCTTGTGCCAGCCTGTACTTACAAGTTTCGAAGGCTTCCATTTGTTCTGCATTCAGCTCGATTGGTTTGGAGCCTTTTGTCTGCTCACCGCCGAGTAGTAAATGGAGTGAGGATTGTATTGCTGCCGCCCCAGGGATGAAACGACGGTAAAAATTCATCATACCCAGGAACCTCCTTAACTCCTTCGTATTTTTGGGTACCGGAAATTCCTGGACTGCTTGTACCTTAGTCTCCAAAGGACTGATGCCTTGCGCAGATACCGTGTGTCCTAAGAAAGTGACCTTGGATTGGCCGAAGACACACTTTGCGGTGTTTATCAACATTCCGTAGTCCTGCAGTCGTTTGAATAACTGGCGGAGATGCTGTTGATGCTGAGTTTCTGACTCTGAGTAGACGATTATGTCGTCTATGTATCCAAAACAGTAATCGAGTCCCTTCAGCACTTCGTCCAGGAAGCGCTGAAATGTCTGGGCTGCATTCCTGAGCCCAAACGTCATGTAAGTGAACTCAAATAGGCCAAAGGGCGTGGTGATAGCAGTTTTGGGGATGTCGTCGACAAAAACCGGTATTTGATTGTACGCCTTGACCAAGTCTATGGTACTAAAGATCTTTTTACCTGCCAGCTGGTAAGCGAAGTCTTGTATGTGCGGCACTGGGTAACAATCAGGAATGGTTCGTGCGTTGAGAGCCCTGTAATCGCCACATGGTCTCCAGCCGTCATTCTTTTTGCGTGCTAAATGAAGTGGAGAAGACCATGCGCTCTCCGACCTTCGAGCAGTACCGCATCGGACCATATCTTCGAACTCCTTTTTCGCTATGGCCAATCTCTCTGGATCCAAACGACGCGGACGGCCGGAGACGGGTGGACCCGGAGTAGTCCTGATATGATGCTCTGTACCATGCTTTGGAGCGCCCGGCTTACCAGCGGGGCGGGTAATGTCTGGGTACTCACGCAGTAGTTCACGAAAAGGTGTACTCGAACTTTCCACGGCCATCATGTGTACAGAATATATTTCCTCGCTGCTACTAGGTACCCTGGCCGGAGTGGTGAGCAAAGTTATGCCGTCGATCAGGCGTTGGTTTCGGATATCGACAAGAAGGTTGTAAAATCCTATGAAGTCAACACCGATGATGGGTTTTGAAACGTCAGCCACCGTGAAGCGCCACTCGAATGCTCGTCGCAGGCCTAAATCTAAGTGGAGGTTCAGGAGCCCATAAGTGCCAATCTCAGTATTGTTAGCGGCATATAAGAGGTACTTCGTCTTCGGACATGCCCCCCGGACAGCTGACCTTGGAAAAACGCACAAGTCTGAACCCGTGTCGATAAGGTATTGCACCTTGGTCCTTCGGTCAGTGATGAACAGGCGGCGGGATGTTGTTGTTGGACAGCCGCTCGCCGCTATTAGTGGCCGCCCTGGTCGTTTCCCGAACGGTAGCTGCATGGTTGCTTACATGTTTTTGCCTTATTTCCGAAAGTAAAATGATACCAGCAGTGAGGATGACCATCGGGGCGCTGTCTGGAGCGGGAACGGCCTCTTGACCTTGAGTGAGAGCGCGAGCGTCTGCCGTGGTTAAATGGGCGAGACCTATGACCTTGAACTTTTAGCAGACTTTCTACTTGCCGTGTTAGTTCCTCTACTCGCTGTTCCAAAGCGGTACCTGGCACGCCGGATGAGGTGCTAGCAACTTTGTAGGCCGGCTGTGCTACATCGACGACCTTATCTGCCAGGCCTGCCAGGGTGTCGAGGTCCAATGTGGGCTGAAATGCAACAACAGTCTGTACATTAGGTGGTAATCTACTGGTCCAAATAGTCCGAATAAATTCCTCTGGCATGTGCGGCCCAGCTAAATCTTTCAGATGCCTTAAAAAATCAGTTGGCTTTCTGTCTCCCATTTCCTCATGCTGGAGTAGCTGCAGGGTCTTCTTCTCACGTGACACAGAAATACGTCGAATTAGCTCGCTTTTTAATTTTACGTACTTGCCAGTAGCTGGTGGATCGCGTAGAATGTCCTTGATTTTAACTGCGTATTCCGGGTCGAGCTGGCCGCACACGAAATGGTATTTTGTCTCGTCCAAAGTGATGCCGGAGAGACTAAACTGGCTTTCTAATTGCGCGAACCAAACCTCTGGTTCGTCTGGCCAAAATGGTGGCGGACGCACACCCACTCGAAACACATCGCTTGGACCACCACCCAATTGTACCGTACCTGGACTGTGACTGTTGCCAACCTGCGCCGGAATACCTGCACCACCACTTGTATTCGGCACGTTTTCTGTACCGTTCCCCATTACCGTAGGGTTTCCTTGTTGCCTTCAAATGTGTCCACTTTCTTTGTCGCTGGTCACCAATTTGTAGTAACCGTTGTAGTCACTACAAGCAATCTATATATACTAGATGGAGCGATAGCGGAGAAGCGAAATGATAAGCAACTTCAACGTTTAAATTATAATAAAAAGTAAAAGCAAATATGAGCTACAAATTGAGTTTGCGTAAGCGGCAGCTATATAAATCAATGCGCGGGTGCATACGAACGCGGTATCGGAGCGAGTGACCGGCGCCGGCGCAGCGCGGGAACCAGATCCGGAGGCGACGGCGGGTGATGCGCGGGCGCGCGGGACGCATGACGTATGCGCTTCTCCTTTGTGTCCGCGCGTCTAGCAGATGGTCCAAGCGCCATGAGCGGAGCGGGGCGGTTAGCGAGTTACCGCTACAAAGTGTAACTTATACCATTCAAAAGAGTTTTTTTGCCATTCCTATCTGAATTAAGAATCATTTGACTTTGACTTTATTTAACAGTCGGTAATTAACTAATTAAAGTATTTTTTGCGAGACTGTCTCACTTGCTCCCAAATCGTGGGCACCCAAGTGTCGCCGAGACGCGTCGCTTTGTCAGGCAAATCCGCGTCGCCTTGGTTATAGGTACCTAGTGTATTGTGTACTCGTATGTGGATAATACAGCGTAGAGCAGTCGCTTATGGGGTAGTGGAGAAAGGTCGATACTCGTGTTTGGTGTTAATCACAGTATTTTTGCGAGGCTATCTCACTTGCTCCCGAATCATGGGCACCCAAGTGTCGCCGAGACGCGCGTCGCTTTGTCAGGCAAGTCCGCGTCGCCTTGGTTATAGGCACCTAATAGTGTATTGTGTACTTGTATGTGGATTACATCGTAGGGCAGTCCCATGTGGGCTACCTAGTCTAATATTAGCATTGCATGACAATTTTTGCCGAACAAACTCTCAAATTGTATATGGACATTAATTGGGATTATAATATTGATTACCGGAAGTAGTTTTAATTTTAAGTGTAACTTATACCATTCAAAAGAGTTTGTTGCCATTCCTATTTGAAATCAGAATCATTTGACTTTGATTTTATTTAACAGTCAGTAATTACAGTATTTTGCGAGACTATCTCACTTGCTCCCAAATCGTGGGCACCCAAGTGTCGCCGAGACGCGTCGCTTTGTCAGGCAAATCCGCGTCGCCTTGGTTATAGGTACCTAGTGTATTGTGTACTCGTATGTGGATAATACAGCGTAGGGCAGTCGCTTGTGGGGTAGTAGAGAGAGGTCGATACTCGTGTTTGGTGTCTTGTTTGATGTCATTTGATTGTGTCTGAAGGTGCATTAAGACCAAACGAGCATTCGCTCATTCTACAATACAATACAATAACTCTTTATTGCACCTCAAAGACAAATACAAAACATAATAAAAATACATGTTTGAAAGAGGTAAACAAAAGGCGGTCTTATCGCTAAAGAGCGATCTCTTCCAGACAACCTTTGGGTAGAGGAGATAAGAAAGTAAAAGTTGATAGTAGTATTCTATCCTCCACTCCACGGATTTCGTTCGTTACACAAAACGTGATTTTTAAAAATTCGTTGATTTCGTAGAGTGGGGGATAGAATGAGCGAATGCTCGTTTGGTCTAAATTCACCTTTACCATGCTGTGTCGTGCAGGAATTATATATATCATGAAACATATTAGGTAGGTATACAAAAATACCTAGTCCCACAACGGTAAGGGGTCCATTATTATATAGTTAAAGGCCTTTAATAAAAACCACATTTAACATAACAAATGTACAAAAAAAAATTGTATAACGACTTTTGGCAGTGAAATAAGGCTTCAAATGAAGGCTTGTGATGTGAGATTGTGGGTAAAAAGCGATGATATATAAATAATAGATAAATACATAAAATAAATACTTAAATATTAGGTTTTGAAAAAGTCTATTTTCCATACACTTAATTTTGTGTATATTTTTTGAGGTCAAAATCAAAATATAACAAACTTTGCCGGTAATATTAGATACCTACTTCAAACCTAAGGCGTGTTTGTATGTCTCTATTTCAGAAAACATGGTACTATCATACTATTTCAAACATATTATGAACCGGCAGCATATGGCAAGAGTTGTTTTCAAAGCTTATATTTGAATATTATTATTTAAGGGAATAAAATTATTATTAGTGTGAAAAAACCTTTGTTACACAGTGCACTGTTGAAAACAATATATCTAAGTTTCTCTTTAGATAATAAAATTAGGGATCAACTAAAGTCTATGACCAAAAACGCCGATTTCATAGTTAATGACATAATGACCCAATACATAGACTGCAACGATCAAGGAACAAATATTTGTAATAAATAGATACACAAATAATGCCCTCGACGGGATTCGAACCCGTAACCTCCAGCGTCGTAGGCACGGCCACTACCAACTAAGCTACGTAGGCTGACGACAGAAATAAATCCTCGAAATTTGCGTATTTCGAAGTTGGCGATAGAGCCTCAGTTCCTACAGATATTAGGTATAGTCCATTTCAAATACGAAGGCCCGATGCCACTCGAAACTTCTATCATTAAATTGGTCCACTACAAATTGGCACGTGTCGTACACCGATTGCATAAAATATTCCGCCACAAAAGGGTCTGGCCAGGTATCTTTTGCTATCACTGATCCTATTGTTGACGCCTAATGATTTTGTCAATTGGAATCGGGCCTTCGTATTTGAAATGGACTTTACCTTTCTCTACGCCGTTGATCTATGCCGATATCTAAATACGAGTAGCTATACTTCAAGTATCCGTTCAAAGTCCAAACAAAATGTAACAGCCTGAACATGCATTGTAAATCCTTTTAACGACCTCCTTACAACATTGAGATAAGGTTGACAATCGCTTAGCTGCGTCATTTCGTTGTCATTGGTGACAACATAATGGCCATCATTATATCTGATGTTTTTACGTCGTATGGACCAATTAGAATAAGTGGACCAGTGTTACCATGAGCTGCCCCCGCGTTATTAACGCGAACTTACTTTCAATCCATCCCGCTTCTGCGATCGAGCCAAATAGAAAGTCATCATCATCATCATCATCAGCCTATGACAGTCCACTGCTGGACGTAGGCCTCTCCTATTAACTATGCGTATAGACGCATTAGGAGGTAAATGCCCATAATCGCCACGCTGGGCAAGCGGATTGGTGATCGCAGTATTGTGTCCACTATGATGACGCTGCTGCCAATCATTAATATTTTGTCAAATAATGGTCAGTGACACTTCAATCCCTTAGTCGACTCTTACGACACCCACAGGAGGAGTTGGGGTGGTGACAAATGTATCACCGTATGCCGTTACCACACGGCTTCGGATAGAAAGTAAGTCTGCGTATTTTTTTATTCACAGTAGGTACACGGGTACTAGCAATAAGGAAAAGTTTCTTAAGTTGCGAAACTTCTATAGATAATGTTCTCGGCAATTTAAATTTTACAAGCAATCTAATCATGCCAAAACCGTTGTATACCATATGTCTTTTAAGGTGTATTTTATGCCTTGTTTACTCAAATTGTGAAACACAATATTCTCCTTAACACTTTTTTATAAGTTCTCATGGAAATCTCAATGAGAACTTACTCTTAAAATCTCATGGAAAGTCTCGGATATTCCAGAGTATATTCCCGCAATTTTGAAAATATATTGCAATTTGTACATTGCTAACGGGTACTAGGGCATGCGATCCCGGGACTCATTTGTATGCAATCACGGGACTTGACATTGTAAAATCCCGTGATTGAATACATTTAAATCCTGTGATTGAATGCCTTAAAGGGTACAGGACGCTTAGCCAAGTTGCCAATCGTTAACGCTTAGTAGCGTATCCTAGTTTTCCTTCTTTGTCACTCTTTCAAAATTAGTGCGACAAAGACAGTTAGCTGCCTTGTTTAAGCACCCTGATCGTATTTATAGTTTTATCCACAATATTTTTTACAAATACTAACGTTTTAAACTTTCGCTACGCGCGAGTAAAAGATTCTCAAAGTCACAACATAAGTCACAACGAAACCCAGCTCATTAAAAAGTTGGATGTCAAAATACTTTAACTTTTTTATAAGGCTGCCCTTGTTTACAGCCAGTGTCTGTGTATTACAGTCTGGCAAACCAACTAGTTATACTCTGGCCAAACAACCTGTTAGTAGAAAAGAGCCAGCTAATTCTTCAAGAAACAAACGTTAAAATGCAAACATGCCTCATGTCTCTTCATTATGAGGACATAGAGAAGTTAGTTGGCCGTGTGGTGACGGCAGTAAGAAATGTAAGAATACATTTGTCACCACCCCAACTCCTCCTGCGGGTGTCATTAAGAGTCGACTAAGGGATTGAAGTGTCACTGACCATTATTTAATAAAGGATTGATGATGGGCAGCAGCGTCATTATAGTGGACACATTACTGCGATCGCCAATCCCTTGCCATAGATTGTTCAGCCGCGTTTTCACTTAGTGTTCTGAGCGAGCATTCGTTCTTGGGCAGATGAAAACAATAATTCACATAGCAAAATGTTCGTTGATCAGCCCACGAACAAGCGAATGCTCGCTCAGAACACTACGTGAAAACGCGGCTTTACAGAGGCTCAAATACATAGAAAACAAGCATGACTAAGTAACAACATTTTGCTATAAATAACTTACAAATAGAATTGCCCTTGCCGGGATTCGAACCCGGGACTTCCAGCTTCGCAGGCAGGGACTTTACTGGCTGAGCTACCGGTACCATAATTAAGCAACATTGCTTATATTTACCGTAACTATTTAAACTAAACATGAGTAGGTAGATTGGTAGGCAACTAGCAGTGATCGATATTTTTCTAACGCCTTCCTACAAAATAGCCATGCTTGTCATACAGCGTGTCTCTAGACTCTGGGCAAATAGGTTTTATAGGAAATTTCTAACTCATACTCCATGCAAGAAATTAGAAACCTTTCTACCTTACTAATTTAGAAAGGAAATGATTTCAATTTATTTTATTTTGAGTAAATGGATACATAATATAATGAAAATGTCATACGCATAATAGACATATGCGCGGCAGAACTAATAGCATTTGGTATGATGATGGACATTTTATATATACAAATTAGTGTAATAGCTCGCCGGTGTTTTCATTTATTTATTTATTAGGAGACAACACGGAAATCATACATGTGATGAACAAAACTTTTAAATTAATAGGTACAAACGTTCTTGAATACAGATGCTTCCATATACGTATCTCACTGAGAACATAATAACACTGCGTCATAGTGCGAGCGGGAGGGATAGAAAGCAAGTATCGCTACCAAACAGGATTAAACTCACGCTGTCTAATAATCTAATGTGAGCACACTGATTTTGCTTTTGTGACACATGTGGCAAACAAACATACGGCGAAACTTATACTGATCCAATGCCTATGGAAGTCTTAACTCTAAAGGCCCGGCCACGACATTGGTCTAAGGCGACCAGCGGCGAGCGAAGCCAGGAGTTGGAGCGGTATGCCGATATGGGTACTCCCTCTCGCACAAGTATGGTTTTCCAATAAGCAGGTCGCCTTAGACCAATATCCTTTAAAAGCCACAATTAATTTACTCATCAGCAAGAAAACGACACTGTGAATACAATAATTACCATATTTAAGTACCTTTCATATACTATTCACGTGATTGATAAAAAAAATTATATTGTACTTCTTGCAAAGATAACTCTGTTTTGTATTTATTGTCCTGTAGCCAGTGTCACGTTGTATACCATCAAAGCGGCTCGAACAGGCTTATTTCTTATTGTATGTATATCATTGTATATTGATGTAAGATGTAAAGCATAAACTGGGAGGCTGGATCTTTTGATTCACCCACACGCCATTGTGAGTGTTACGATTTGTATTTATTAGCTAATGCGGTACAGACAGACGGATATGCTGGGGAATGTCTGTACAGTCAGCTGCTTTAATATACAAATGTATTAAAGCTATGTTATGTTAAGGAGAGGTGTTTGCCGTGTGGTGACGGCAGTAAGAATACATTTGTCACCACCCCAACTCCTCCTGCGGGTGTCGTAAGAGTCGACTAAGGGATTAAAGTGTAACTGACCATTCTACAAGATTGATGATGGGCAGCAGCGTCATCATAGTGGACACATTACTGCGATTGCCAATCCGCTTGTCCAGCGTAGCGATTATGGGCATTTACCTCCTAATGCGTCTATACGCATAGTTAATAGGAGAGGCCTACGTCCAGCAGTGGACTAACATAGGCTGATGATGTGCTGTGATGTGATGTTAAGGAGGGACGCTCGACCGCACTCGAGCGGGCTGTCGAGCATCCACTGTGCTCATTCTCCCCATTTCCCTTTGCTGGAGCTGCAGGTTAATGTTCCGGCAGCGTTCCCCCAATACTACCCTCTAGCCTTCCAATTTTCTTGAAGAACCGCAAGTCATCTCTAAGGTCAACCTCCCTGAGTTCCTTCTACTCCAGCCTATCCCTCCCAAACACGTCATATCTCGCCGCTGCGTACATGACGCATTAAGCAAGGACATGCTGGCTGGTATAAAAGCTGCAAATATTTTTTTTAGTACAGTTGGTGCCTTTTTAAGGCTCTAGCGCGAGAAGTGGCTCATTTTACGTCAGGTCTAAAACTTCGGATCATCTGTACTAAAAACGTCGTACGAGACACGTGCAAAAAGGAAATTCGTAGCTCATTTCGAAAACTTCGCCACTCGTTTCGGATTTCCTGTTTTTCGCACTTGTGTCGTAATGTACTATTCTGAATTCGAACCCGAGACCTCCAACTTCGCAGACAATATCTCTAGTATCTCTACTGACTGAGCTACCAGGGTCGTTAAAATAAATTCGTATTTTATTTTAATTTCATTGTCAATGGCTAACTAAATTCCTATTGACATCAAAAACCAATCTGAATGTAGTATTTGTAATTCATGAATAAGCGACCAAATGATGGGGTGGGTGAAAAGAGATAATTAAAAAGAGATAGCATCGACATGAGCGTCCGTCTGTCTGTCGCGACTGATATGTTGCTGAATAAACTCTATGCAGATTGTGTTAATTATATATTTAAATTGAACGTATTGTGAAAACACAAATCGAATTATTTATGAACTATTTATTTTGATTTGTGCTTCTATTTTTTCTTCAGTAGTCACACTACTTAATACTATATAAATTATAGATATTGGATGTCATATACCAAAGAAAAAACGACCAAGATCACCAACGTCCGAGGTGGGGATCGAACCCACGTGCTCAGCTTTCGCGGCTGATGCCTGCACCCCTCGGCCACTCGGTCTAAAGCTGAGCACGTGGGTTTGATCCCCACCTCAGACGTTGGTGATCTTGGTCATTTTTTCTTTGGTATACGAGTATGACATCCAATATTTATGATGTATATATATTTAAATATTATATGTAGGTAGAAGGTAGATAGTAAAGAGAGTTTATGCAAAGAGGTTTTGGGGCTACCGCAATATACTTAAGCGATTCACTTTAGGACCTAATCTGAAAGCCAACCTCGGACGTTGGTGATCTTGGTCGTTATACTTTTGAATACTTTTGTCGTTATACTTGGTCGTTATACGTATTTTTGATTAATAATTTGTGGATTTAGGGAAAACTGACATTTTGAAAAAACGGTACTGTACACATAAATACATATTATTAAACCGATAAACTCAGTCACTACGCACGACTTGTGTCCAAAACATGTCGCGCTTAGCTACTAAATACTCGTAAATTTAATCGTTTATTTATATTTATTTATTATGTTATGACTAGGGGTCGGAACTATGGGTGCAAAACTTTAACAAAACTTTAAAATTGACATATGGGAACACTTTAGCCAAGAAAAATGCTAATATTATTGAAAAATGTGTTCAATTTTATTCCCTAACTCGGAATCCTTAACTTACATTGTGTGGGTGTGTAGATATATATATTTTATGGATGTATGTACTATGTCAAGTCCACTTGAGAAGTTTTGTTAAAGTTTTGCAACCATAGTTCCGACCCCTAGTTATGACATTCCAATGAAGGCGTCCTTAGAGAGAAATTTATGGATTTCTAAGATCGATTAAGGCTGCTGGTACGGACAAGGGCAGAAATATGTGTACACTTTGCTTTGTTACTTATGATTGAACCATAAGGTCTAAAATTGTATATATATTTATGCCCTTGTCTGTACGATTTGTGAACTGCCATTTAGTCGAAACGTTTATTTCATCAAAGCCTTAATAAAAATAGTAGGAAAAATTGTATAAGTAGCAAAGCCAGTGATAATTTTCGACAATACCAAGACATTTGATATCCAAATCAAAGTAATCCTTCATTCGGTAACCTTCGTACTGTCACGTTCATAAATATGTATACAACTATGAACCGTATTCCAATACGATAAGTAAAATTATGCTTACAAATTTATGAACTGGACGGCACGCTCGTACGAGCCGAACTCACATAAATTGTCCACGTACTTGCTACGAGTTGGGGAAAACACATAATTCACCTCCTGTCATGTTGGTTAGGGCTACCACTAATTCCTAGTTACATTTAATTATCGACATTACATAGTCCCTACACTCACTACAGCCTATTTCATGCTTGCCTAAAGTAGTAAATACATTTCTAACCTAGTATAAAAAAAATAGTTCGAGAAATATTATATGACCGACTGTTATCTTACTTACGACCTTTTGTTATGCGTTAACACTTACTAGACAATCAGCAGTCGAGGACTTCTCTATTGTTAATGACACAAAACAAAAGGTCGTAAGTGAGATAAGAGTCGGACAAATAATATTTCCCGAACTATACAAATAATGTTTTATCGAATAAGTACAACCCGGTCAATTTGGGTCTGATGATGAGATCTTGAAGAAATCGGTTGAGGTCGTTTTTTTATTTTATTTGATAATTATTATTTTATGCTGTGTTGATGTATTGGAAAGAGCGTGATGGTTCTTACGTATCGAGTATTAAACGCAAACGTAAACGGTACTTACCAACTCATCGTGAGACTAGCGGCCCTACCACGAAAACCGAAATTTGTAAATTTAAAGGATTTGTCTCTCTCACTCTAATGACGCCTTCGTTTGAGTGACAGAAAAATCCTCGAAATTTCCGAAATTCGAAGGTTGATTTGTGCAAGATTGTCCCGTGATATTTATTATTATTTACATAACATAATGTTCTTATTTATGGTAGATGCTAAGAATAATAAAGCCCATTCATTATTTAGTTGTTTTATCTTGTAAACAATTTTTTCTGCGCTTAGACAGCAAGTGTGATGAACTTGCTGTCTAAGCGCGCCATTGCTTGCATACGTAGCGGGAGTAATAGAAAAGTGAAATTCCCTAGGGAGTAATAGAAATGTCAGTACGTCATAGAATAATCTTTTGTCTTAAAACTATTTTTTTTGTCCGCAAGTGTGATGAAAAACATTGTATGCATCACGGTCGGTAAGCGGAATACTAAATCGAGTCATTAAAAGCTTCTAACACTCTCGTTAGTAATTCCGTACTTACCTCCCTTGATTCACAATGTACTATTTGTTAACTAGGTGACTAAATATTGCCTCTGTGCCTCTAAATTTTTCAAATCTGATGGTTTCAAAGAAGGTCCAAAAAATCGGTTCACGATTCTCGGAGATACCAAGTACATATACAATAACAAAAAACAACCGAACTGAGAACCTCCTTTTTTGATATCAGTTAAAAATAAAGAATTTGTCACATGACTCTTACCTACATCTTTTATAAAACCTTTTCCTTTTCAACCTACGCATTGTACCTACACGTAATCCTTACACGTAGGTACGTATATTAACGATTTTTCCTTCTGCCAACCCTGCGTATTGTCGCTCCTGTTTGTATGAAAAGTACCCATTGTTGACAACCCTCGGAATTTAAAAGTAAAGGGGGCTTTCTTTAAGATCCCCTGTCAATTGGAATATTGATATTGTAGTCTCCGTGGAATTATTGGATGTTTTGTCAATTTTCACTTTTAGAAATAATGGTTTGTAGATAGATTTTTGGCTGGTTATAAGGACCAGAGTTGTACCTACATATTATACCTAATGTAATGTTTGTAATAGCACAATATTATAAAACTACATAAAGGTGCATTCGCTATTCTATTCCCCACTCTACGAAATTCATTCGTTACACAAAACGTGATTCGTTGATTTCGTAGTGGGGGATAGAATAGCGAATGCTCGTTTGCTCTGAAACTGAATGCACCTTTAGACTCCTAAGACTGCAAAGTAGTTATGAAATACCTTTACATATCAAGTTCAATCATCGAACCAGCGAGATGGTACATACTTCCAATGTAATTTGACGTACGTAATGCCAACATTTCATTGCAAGTTTGAGAAATACCTAGTACATTAACTATAGAGGACGGGAAACGAAGGGTTACAGGCCAAGTAGATATATCTGGCCGAAGGAACTGAGGCCAGATAGAGATAGGTACTAGGCATGGAACCTTGTTTCTCGCCGAGATTTGTATAGTGCTTTTCTCAAACTTGCAATGAAATAAAAAATCGAAAGTGATTTTCACAGTACACAAACAAATAAGTCAAAGAACGAAACGAATCTACAAAATTATTAAAAAAAACAACGTATTCGTCAAACATTTTTTCTTAACTATTTCAGATAATCTTTTACCCGGCGACATTGATATTGGTTCTTTTTTACGGTGAAATTTTACAAGATGTTCTGTCACTTTACAATAGTTACTTTCGGTATTTAAAATTTTTAAAGCAGGTTTCTTCCGGAACTTTGCAGTCTTATGAAATGCCTTTACATATCAAGTTCAATCAAGTTCGACCAGCGAGGTACTTCCTGATTTAATTTGACATACGTAATGCCAACATTTCATTGCAAGTTTGAGAAATAGTTATTTGTACAACATGAGAGCAAAGTACGTATTTGATGCGAGTGTCAGTTTTGAGTCTTGAGCAAGCGAAAGATTCTTTTATAGAATCACGAGCGTAGCGAGTGATTCTGTAATAGAATCTTGAGCGTAGCGAGAGACTCGAAAGACACGAGATTCAAATAACTTTGCTCTCAAGTTGTACATACAACTTTTCACCTCAGCATGGAGAAAAGGAAAATATGTTATTAAACATTTATACGTGCCATCCCGTTATTTTTTGTTTTTGTTTTACCATTATGTTTGTAACAGAAAGTACATAATTATAACTACTAAAAATGAAAGCTCATAAAATTTTATAAAACAGTTATAATTATTTAGAAATGAACTCGTGTCGAATTTCTGAACGCGATTCTGACTCGCCTAGTACCACGATATCCGTCCGTTTTAAAACGGCTGTCTTTCTCTCTGTCACACTTATATATAAGAGCGATAGAGAGGTGGAATGACGGACGCCAATGTTATGTATTATGCTTGGTGGTAGGGGCCATATGCCGTTCGGATACAAGGAATCGGGTCCGATAAAACGCGTCGTCTAATACAACTGGCTGAATACGCTAGGATGCCATGAACGAAAAAAAAAATGCATATTATGACAATTTATAACGTAACATTTTTCATCTCTGTCTTTTTACTAACAAGTGAAAGAAAAAAAAGAAAAAGTTGAAGTCTAAACGTCATGGAAAACAACATTCACTCAGTGAGCAAAATCGCACTTTGCTCACTGATTTCGCGAATCAAAAGAAGTCTTTTCGAGCTGCTGAGGTGAAAAAGAGTTTTGCCATAAAGTGTCCCGTAAACGCCCCCGTTATGAGTTTGAGTGACGGCGACTATTATAAGATTTATAAGTTACAAAATTTTCCACGTTTTCAGCAAACCTCGTCAGACAATAGCGCAATTACCGCACCAGTTTACAGCCACGTGCTTGACATTGACAGTTGACATTTGACAGCTGTCAACACGTGCGGATAATCGACTTTTGATCGGAGGTCGGAAGACGCTTATTGTGGTTCACACGGTGTCCGGTAGGGGTCGCTTATCGGATTTTATACGAATGATTACGTTTTGTGACTTCCTGTTTTTCTATAATATCTGCATACTTACATATTAATATTATAAATCAATCTAGTTCCCACGGTAAGGTCAATTAAGATTTGTGTTTTGGGTACCTACTAGCGATGATATAAACAAGGTGTTTTCTTATAATATAGTCACTAATTCACTTTTTCATCTAAAATGTACCGCTCATCTTTTTCATTAAAGATGAGCGGAACATTGATGATGATGTATCAAAAAGCCTTTTTGGCAATTTCGGCGTCCCATAGTAAACGTTGCTCTATATGACTTATGGTCTAAACCCACTAGACCGTACCACACTATTAAGACCGTAGCATGAACGTATCAGATAAAAAAATATTCTTGTATTGCAAAGTATGAGACGGTGTTGGCCGGCGCCGGAACGTCCTAGTGGGCATAGTCTCATACTTTTCAATACAAAGAATATTTATTATGTGTTTGTACTCGTAAATCGTGCCTAGTTGTCAATCTCCATAATTACAGACAGACACAGTGTAAAAATCCTTTAAAGCTTGTCATACTAAATGCAACCTTACATTTATGACATGCACGTGCATTTGAGTTTGTTCATTATTACCTATATTAGGCACTGGTCTCACTGCGGGCTACTAAGCTATTACGAACTATGGGCTATAAACACGAACAAAAGATACGCACTCCCGTGTAAAAAAGAGACACGGCGATACTCGCACGGCGGTGATAGCTGGGCCAGTATCACGGGAGTGCGTATCTTTCAATTTCAGAGCCTTTATTTCTGATATATTATCATTAATACAATTATAATATTATTTCATTACACAAGTTTATAATCAGTGTGTCCTTTCGACACAAAGGCCTCCTCTATTTCCTTCCACCCGAACCTGTCTCTTGCAAGCCTGACCCACATGGGGCCGGCAACTCCCCTGAGGTCATCTGACCATCTCATTCGTGGTCTTCCGATTTTTCTTTTTGCGTTGTGTCGTGGTACCCATTCTGTCATTCTATTTGTGTAGAGTGCGTATCTTTAGATCGTGTTTATAGCCGATAGTTCACAGCTTATTAGCTCGCGGTGATACCAGTGCCTTACTGGCTAAGAAAATGATAGTTTGATGCATGCCAAGTGACTATTAAGTGTAAGTAATAGTTACCGATCCATTGATTAAGGCATAGCAAAGCAAGTAAATTATAGGGTGAGGCATGGCGACATATAAGAGCACTCTTTTTAATTTGACGTGCATTATGTCTGGTATTATAGAAAATGTTTGTGTTTCTTTGGGGTTCTTTAAGAAAATGTTTTGTATAGTTCGGGAAATATTATTTGACCGACTCTTATCTTACTTACGACCTTTTGTTTTGCATCATTAGCAATAGAAAAGCACTAGACTGCTGATTGTCTAGTAAGTATTAACACGAAACAAATGGTCGTAAGTAAGATAACAGTCGGTCAAATAATATTTCCCGTACTATATATACCTACTTGTTAAGCAGTTTGGACGGAACTGCGGAATGTTACAGATCAATGTAGTCACTTACTGTGTGGTGACGGCAATATAATTTATTTGTCACTACCCCAACGCTACCCGTGGGTGTCGTAAGAGTCAGCTAAGGGATTGAGGTGTCACTGAATATTTATTTATCGAAGATTGATGATCGGCAGCAGCATCATGAATCATAGTCGGTGGTGGTACTGCGATCGCCAACCCGCTTGTCTAGCGTGGCGATTATGGGCGTTTACCTCCAAATGCGTCCATACGCTTAGGCTAAGGAGAGGCCATAGGCTGACGATGAAATGAATCTCTCTATCACTCTGATGACGTCTACGTACGAGTAACAGAGACAGATGCTCTTAAGCTCTATCAGATCTTATGATCAGAGATCGGACAAATGTGCGTTATTGTTCGCAATAATATGGATATGACTGAATATTTGATTAGATGAATAATTAAACGAATAATTTCTTGAAATTTGATTTCGAAGCTTTGAGGTGACTATTTACAAAGGTTTTGGGTCAAACTTAAAATCATGTTACGAGTCTTTCCGATGGACATTTTAAAAGTTAAGGGCTATGAGAGTTAATTTTCTTATTAAACCCTTATTGTCATTTAAAGGCACTCCTTTCCTATTGAATTGTATGATAAAAATCACGACTACACTCCTACCAGTTGCTACTATTGGCCACAGTTCAGCTGAACACGCACATTTTCTTTCCTGTGGTCGATAGTGAACAGCCTGTCGACAGGTACCCAGTAATGATTTTTATCATACAAAGCAATGGAAAAGGAGGACGTCTTAATGAAGATTAGGCTTTTATAAGAAAATCAAGTTTATATGCCTTAACTTTTTGATTGTCCACCGGAAAGACTCCGAACATGGGTTTGCGTTTGACCCTTTTCATAGTTACCGGTGTCAAATAGGTAATTTTCTGAAAATGATTAAACGAGTAATTTTTCAATCAACTTTGGAGTCATGTCCATATTATTGCGAGCAATGACGCACACTTGTCCGATCTCTGCTTATGATAGACCCTCAGATATCGTCTGAAAAGGCAAGTACCTAAAAGCATGGTCACGTTTCATGTTATTCTTTAAACGAATCTATGTCGTGTCGTGTCGTGTTGTTTCGTTTCGTTCAGTAATACGAAGGATTCAGATACAAGTCGAGTCCAGAAGAGGCCGGTAAATGAGCGTATTTATGCGTCGTGTTTGTGTACACAGCGCCTGCGTCGGACGCGATTGTTTGCTCTCCTTCGTTTTGCAGCTACAGGGTGCGGTGCTCCTAATTGTGAGGTACCGTCAAACTAGCCAACTTTGCCTTCAAGGGAAACATTTTATTTATTTATTTTATTTAATCTTTATTGCACAAAATAAAAATCATACAAAAGGCGGACTTAATGCTATGAAGTATTGAACATTGCCCATACCTAGATTTTTTTGAAGTAATACTCAAGTACCTTGTTTTATACTAAAAATAGTGGGGTTGCCACTGCAGTGTAGTACTTTTCTACATTAACCAATTTACTAAAAATTCTAGTACTGGGCAATGTTTCCCCTGAAGGCAAAGTTGGCTAGTTTGATGGTACCTAAAACACTGACAACAACTATACCTAGACAAAAGAGCTACATAAAAACCTTCCTCTTGAATTACTCTACCTATTAAAAAAATCTCATCTAAATCCGTTGCGTATTTTTAAAGATTTAAGCGTACAAAGGGACATAGGGACAGAAAAAGTGACTTTATTTTATACTATGTAGTGATATATCACACATATATGTAATAACAGCCTGTACTTAGACCAATTTTCACCTTCCAACACAAGAGGGACATAAGGACAGAAAAAGTGACTTTATTTTATACTATGTAGTGATATATCTCTACATATATGTAAATTATGTAACAACATCCTGTACACCAATTTTCACCTTCCAACACAAGAGGGTGCTTTGTTTATTGTTCCATCGCATTTCGCCACCCGTGTTTACTTTATGCCAAATCACTACCCCAGTGATATCTATCAACGCATATTTTAAAAAACCTAAGCAAAATAATAAAAAATAAAAACATTGGGGAGAGCGCCCACTTAACTAATTTTTACGTCAATATTCCCACTACAGTATAAACCCTATTTGAGTTCTGTTTCTATAGATTTAGGGTTTGAAATCGGTTGGAGTTTGAGGCGTTATTCGATTGTTTTATTAAAGGGGTGTTCGTTGTTATTGCAACGGTTTAAAAATAATTGATAGGTGATAATGACAGCGTAAATATTGCTGTATTATGGCTTTTGAAAATAGTTTTGAAGTGGCAGTTATGAGGGTTTCATTTTACGCACTTATCGTGGGTTTAAATTGCAGTTGGATTAATACTGGAAATACAAACAGAAGATAGAAATGCTGTTTATTTTTGTTGTAGGTGAAAAAAACATTTCATATGTAGACATACCTATTGCGCTAAGATATCCCGGACACCGATGTCCGGGATATCTTAGCGCAATAGGTATGTCTACATATGAAATGTTTCAAAAAAAAATGTTTCATAATTAACAAATTGCAGTTTTATTGATAGCCAGTCATTTACCAATTTTTGGATCTTTCTGCTATCAAAATGATACGAAATACCTATTCACCAATCGTGTAAATGTACAACAATAAATACCGATATTTATTGTTGTACAAACTGGCTATCAATAAAACTGCAATTTGTTAATTATGAAACATTTTTTTTTGGAGGAAAAAAAGGAGGATGTTCTCAATTCGACTGAATTTTTTTTTGTTGTATGTATGTTATATGAAGTTATATCCCGAATATCCCGATATCTCATCGTGAACTGATTTTTTTTTGTGTTTGATCGTGTATAAAGTATAACCCCTAGATGGTCCCGTTGGTACCAAGTCGGGTTCTGATGATGGGATCTTAAATCGGTTGATGTCGGTTGTTTTTAAATGTGTTTTTGGTGAGTATTTAGGTCATTATCAGTAGGAAAAACAAAAGTTGTCCACTCTGTGGTCAAAAGCTAACAGCTTGTTCAAATCTATGGTAGGATTTTAATTTTATTACATAGGTATTTAATTTAGGGCTGTAGACTGGGGACCTTAATTGTTTTATACCGAACCGAAAATACGATAATTTAAGTCTGACAACCCACAAAGAACTTTTAAATCCTAAATTCGGGGATTTGTCTCTGTCACTCTAATGATGCCTTCTTTGGAAACTAAGATTGAAGTAAAGAAAAAATAATCATTACGTGACTTAGGCGCGGATCCAGGGGGGGGAGGCAATGGGGGCACTTGCCCCCCCCCCCTTGACACTGGACTTAGGTATGCCTAGATGCTATTTTAAGTATTAAATACTGTCATACCATAGGGCAATGCCCCCCCTGAACGAAGTCCTGGATGCCTAGCCAAGTTGCCAATGGTTAACGCTTAGTAGCGTATCGTAGTTTTCCCTCTGTGTCACTCTTTCATATTAGTGCGACTAAGACAGTTAGCTGCCTTTCGCTTACGATTGACAATTAAGCGTTGTATGTGTACAATTTTTTTTAGAGTATGAGTATGAGTACTAGAACAAAATAGCATATTCAAATTTGTTACTTTTTCTGTCAACCATAGCCATTGCCACGGAAAGTGCACGTTGATACCGATCACTAAAATAAGTCACGAGACATATCGTTCGTATCCGTCATTCTCATACATTTATTACTTATCGCTTATCGTATACGATTGCAGAATGGCAACTTGGCTATGGAACTACGAAAGCTATCCAAATGGCACGAGTTCGAGTCTCGCCAGAGGCAGTCAATTTTTCCAAGTTTTTTGCTCATTATTAGGAATTCCTTTTTCACACGTGGTGACATATTAGGAGTGGCTCAGTGGGAAGTGACCTTACCTACGAAGCTGGACATTCCGGATTCGACTCCAGGCAGGGGTAGGTACTATTTGTATGCTCCTCAGCTCGTATAAATATTTGTGACTCGTTCATGGTTATTTTCTAACCCCCTTATTCATAAAAGTCTCCTACTCGTAAATTAGCAAGCCGCTAAGTATTGTTCGTCCCTTTCGCTCTTATATAGGTACATATTGATAAGACCGAAAGAGACAAACAATACTAAGCGTTTTAATAAGGGGGTATGTAGTTAAGTATTTGTATCCATATAAACATAATGTGTTCCGGTTTGGGGGTAACATAGCCGGTGTAATTACTGGCATAGATAGAGGCAATCCATCTAAGTCCTCAGGGTAGGCAGTGCATAGGAGATTTTTTGATCGCTATGTCCATGGACATCAGTTCCTGCTTTCCATCAGGTGGGCTGAGAGCTCAGTTGTCTGCCTTCGTCACATAAAAAAAAAAAATATGTCGTCGTTTAGTAGTCACAACACAAGCGTGGGACTAGGTTGATTAATTGATTATTGTAACATTGTCCCATGATATTATTTATATTGTTTTTTCTTATGCTATATTTGTCAACACACCAATTTTTCCCGCGGATGTCGTAAGAGTCGACTAAGGGATTGAAGTGTCACTGACCATTCTTGATAGATTGATGATTAGTGGACTCATTACTGCGATCACCAATCCGCTTGCACAGCGTGGCAATTATGGGCATTTACCTCCTAATGCGTCTATCTATACGCATAATAGTTATAGGAGAGGCCTACGTCCAGCAGTGGACTGAGATAGGCTGATGATGCATATCGTGTTTCTTTACTATACAATTCTAAGGCAAATAAAATGAAAGCACGTAATCGATTTTCCAATAGTATTTTATTTACGTATTTATTATAATTTTTAATCAAGATCTAGTATATAGTCTCATCTATACATTCGACTTTAATACAATAATCGCCTTTGCAAAACCAGCCAAGTTTAGAAACCTACGTAGAAGTGACACGATCAAATTGAGCAAACAAATACTATAAAGGTAGGTAATTGATAATCTTAATTACAATTGTTTTGTATTGATTTCAATCAGTGCGTGTAGATAACTAAAAAAAAAGAACGAAATGATTGAAAAACAGAACAAAACATATGAAAACTAAAATCAATTTTTAACAGAAAGCAATGATTTGTTCTTAAAGAGTGAAAATATTGAAATACAGTATCAAAATCATCAAATCCTGTTTTATATTTGAACAAAAATATTTTTGGGTCACTTTACCAAAAAATAAATCAAGACCATTTAAAAAAAAACTTCTATATTTTTTTTGTGAAAATAAATAATGGTCAATATATAAAAATGTATGGCAACAAATAAATGCATGGTTGGGGCATGGCCACAGAGATTTAAAACGCTGCGTTTTAGGCCAGCGTTTTTTTAACCGCAGATGAAAATAAATTGCTTCTAAGGCCCTAATCTTAATTAAATTTAATGACAAAACTATTAATTTAAGTTAGCTTACTCCTTTATTATTTACAGATTGACGTTATTGTCAATATATTTATATTTACATTTAGTTAACATATATAATCGTTGTGAGTGAAATTGGACAATTTTGTAAAGTAGTTTTTATTTTACAAAACACATTACTGTGAAATTGAATTCGTTATTAAAAAAACAAGTAGACATAACCTACATAAATATATATGCACGTACAGGATTAGATCAACCTTCTATCGAGGTAATCATTGTCAATAAAAATTTAATATTTAGTAATAATTTCATTCAAAATTGCTAAACTGGCAGCATAAACCATAAAATCAGCAGTCATGAAACCTAGACGGGGTAAAAATAAAATAAAACAAGGTAGTTACAAATATAGCCCAGTTTTTTCCTATTTACCCCGCCTACACATTGCTGCCCCATTATTACAAGGTTCTATGTTGTTCGTTTGTCAACTTGAAATTAGAACATTGTCACATTGACATTTGGTCCAGAATTAATTACCCCGAATATTGGGGTAGAGACATTGTTGATAACATCGGATTAACCAAAATATTCTGGTTTCTACTTTGATAATAGACATTCGTACGACAAATACGATAAGCCATGAGGCTTGATAGTTATAATATTGGACTATAAATATCTACCAATACTTTACATTTACTTACGCACTAGGAATTTCAATATTTACAATATACACGAATCTAGGTCACAATATAATTTCTAATCCTACAAGAGGAAACCGAAAGAGGAACTTTGGAAAACACGAAATCGTGAAAAATAGGAAAACGAAAGGATGCACCAAATGAGCAATAACATGGGGTAAATACGAACAATATTTTCTCCAAAGTTAGTCATCATAGGCAATATAATACTGTACCCATAGTCACATACTCTATACGACACGAAATTGGCACTTACGCTAGACGTTAAGGGCCACACCAGAATTAGTTGCTATCGACAGGGACCCCATAATATGTTAGATACAATTAGAGCTATATGTACCTATAGGTTATGTATTGTGGCATCCCTGTCATCAGCGACGAATTCCGGAAGGTATAACCCTTAACGGATAACACTGCTAATAAAAAACATTGTCCGATTTACCCCCAGAGGAACCAACGCAAAACTGTCGCCGACAAACTTAAACAAAAACGAGCTCAATAAATAAACTCGCGCAACTTTTAACGAATGCGCTTACGTGTCAGGTCAGAATATGACTGTCAATGGCCGTCGGAACTCGCCGCCTTGGCTGGACTGCGTATATTGCGCCGGGTATTGGGGCATGAGGATCCCTGGTGACCCTTGGTAATACGGGAGCGACGGTGACGGATTTGACCCTGAAGACGAGCTGCCCTCAGTACGGTCATGCCCCTTGACGGCTGTGTCTGGTGACTCCGCTGGCGATCGGGGAGATAGACTCGACGGCGCTGGGGCTACGGAGTTCAACCCAGCCATGGCCGCCGCTGAGGCTTCAGAGTACATCTTGCTGATGTCCATGGGATAAGACCGTTGCTGTTGCTGGTCCATGTACATGTAGGCTTTGGAGAGCGCGGCGGAGTCGAGGTAGCCCCGGGAAGGGTCCGGATACATGCCGTAGCTCCGGTATTTCTCGGCCTCGATGGAATATTTCGACATGTCCATTGTGGAACCGACCTGTAACAATGAGAAAATAAATTGAATCAATGAAATATAAGAAATTGTAAAGAACAGAGGGTAAGACGTAGGTAATAAAACAAGGCTTGATTGCTAACAGAGGTAATTAATTGAATCAGGCGTTACTTTGCGAAAGTCCATATTAAAGGATAAAGGATGAACAATATCCGGGATATTAAAGGATGAAGGATGAACAATATCCGGGATATTAAAGAAAGTCACGAAATCACGAAAGTATTCTGAACAAGTAATTAACCTATTGAAAGATTTTAGTATTGTAGTCGCAGTAAAATTTGTGATATCTCAATAAAAAAATATTCAGATTTTTTTCTGGTTTTTATCGTTAAAATTGAAAGTTATTGACGGCGTTTTATAAAATTAATTGACACTTTGAATTATATGCCTTTGAAAAGCGGATTACACTAGGATCCATACAAAGCTATAAAGAAACCGAATGGCTGAATGTCGAAATATTTTCCGATCGCCACCTTAACTATCACAATACATTTAAAAACGTAGTTAATTTTATTTAAATTATTATCAAATGTATGAATGGCCACGACTGGTTAAATCCGGCTTTGCATTAAGCACCTCATTAATAACTTCATTCAAAACATAATTTATTTATAAACGCGATTCATACAAATTGAATGACACCTACAACCAAAAATGGCGTTTACGCTCTTCCTAAGGGCGTAAGCGTCACGAATGTGGACATACATCATATTGCACCTTTGTCCGCATTATGTTTATAAAACTCGCTCTGAAGTGTGTGATTGTGTCTACAAATCACTGCGACAAGCGCACAAATATATCGATTATTTGGAATTTAATGAACTGTGTCAGGTTTAGTGGGAAAAATATTATTATGAATCATACACACTGCTCGCACGCTCAACGGATGATACTCAATGCCCAAAAAATAAATTTAGAGGGCTTGTTTTCGAATCTTTTTTTTATCGGTATAGCTTCTAAGCGTGATTTGGATGATCGTCTTTTCTTAGGCTTGTGTCACTAAGCGTAGGAAGTAGAATGCCACTTTCATTCTATTCCTTGGTTACTTACGTTTGTTCTGCATTCCACCTAACCGTATATACCCACAGCCCCACATTACCCTTAATGTACGAGGCGCGCAGCGCTAAATCAGACTTATCCAGCGACAGCACTTTACGCACAATACGCCGCTATTTTATAGCGCCATAAACTGGTGACGCTGCTATAAGCTGTGTCCGAGCGTTAAAATTTTAAATTGTTTACGAGCTGGATTATCCCACGTTTAAAAGGGAATATGGGAGACGAATTAAAAGGCGCTTACTGCATTTTTGTGCGTGGTGTAGTCCTTGCGTGTTCTAAAGGATTGATCAGACTTGTTTATATGGAGATGGCAAATAAGTAAGAAGTAAGATACTTCGATTTCATACAAAAAACAAATGTCGTTTATTAAGTTATCAGTGTTATTACACTCGTTATACTTTCGAGCCGATCGTTTGAGCTAAATAAATAGAAAAACTTCTTTTACCAATACAGAAACCACCCATAAAACCTATCATTTCTCACAATGAAACATAAAAATAGCGATTTTTTGCTCGTTTTCAGTATTCAAAGTTTATATACCCACCAATTCATTTAGCGCAAATGGCTTTTGGAAACAAGTTGTATAATGGCTTAATGAAAGCACAGTTAAACTTTGTACGGAAATCGAGCCACGGAAAGAATGAAATCGACGACCGATCGCAAAGAACTTATGGTCTTGATATCAATGTCGTATTCGTTATTGATACCTATATACATAATCGATACAAAAGAGGGTGAAGTAGACATTATTGATTATGTGAAGGTCAGACGGCAAAGCGATACTTTTCCATAACTTTACTTAAATTAAAAAGATTTACATTCCTGGCAAGGAGAACAAACTTACGTACGTTATGACCTTCATTATAGCTAGAAAGTTTCAGTGATTAGAAACACAAGCATAGTATATATCAAGATACTACAATATTGAAATTTGTATTTAGTCTTTAAGAACACTAACAGAGGTTCTTCAAAAAGGAGTTTATTGATTTTTATAATTTTACCAGTCTTCTATAAACGGTTAAGTTCACGTGTATAGTCACTATACGCGACATGTTTCGGAGAGCCTAGGTCTCCATTATCAAGCACTGAGGTCGCTTCTGAAACTACCACAAACATCTAGGGGGCTATTCTGAGTTCGAAAGTTCGCTATCTTTATTAGTTATTTTTGCCAAAAATGTCGCTTAAGGCTTACTTTCTAATCTAACCCAAAATTTCGCTTATAGCGTTTTCTAATGCGTTCTTTTGCAAATTAATATAGAAGCCTACTTCCAACGGTGGATTAAGATGAGGCTGATGAAGTGATGTGTCGCTTAAGGGATTTCTGAGTTCCTTATCATCATCATCAGCCTATCTCAGTCCACTGCTGGACGTAGGCCTCTCCTGCTAACTATGCGTATAGACGCATTAGCAGGTAAATGCCCGTAATCACCACCCTGGGCAAGCGGATTGGCGATCGCAGTAATGTGTCCACTATGATGACGCTGCTGCCCGTCATCAATCAAACAAATGGCCAGTGACACTAATTCAATCCCTTAGTTGACTCTTACGACTCCCGCGGGAAGAGTTAGGATGGTGACAAATGTATTCTCACACGGCCAGTCTTGCATCGATGTTGTTAACGGAATAAGAATTACCGATGGTGTTATTGACGGTAATGAATCCGATTTTACGATTGGAGGCGTGAGGTCCTCGTCGACTAACAAAAGGAATTATATTAAATGTCAGTGTTTCTGCTTTAGTGCGTGAATTTATGTCATGATTACTCAGGTCCTAAGAGCAATTTATAGTGGAATTAAACTTGACTAATACACATAATGCCAATAATCTAAAGTATAATAGGTACCTACACAGGGTCCCCTTTAATATGCCTAATATTAATAGTCCTAATATGAATTCGCATAACGGATTTGGCATAAATAATTAAGCATAATATTGAATAGGCAAAATAATAAAATTCCATAATGCTTAATACGCATATTACTGATTACGCATAATTGAAATATGCATAACATTATTAAATATAACTTTATTCGCCCTAATATGGATTAGCATAAACTTAGAAATCAAGCAAGTGAGGCAGATCAGAGTAAAACCAAGACAATAAAGTTAAGTTCAAAAGACTAATAAGCAGGAGCAAAGTTAGCTAGCTTTCGTCGATATATCCTACACATCCTAATGAACACGTCAGATACAATCAATTAAATCGGTTATTCGCGGATCGTCTAGAACGCAAAATGACTAGTGTGTTGTTTTGCCTACATTGCAGTTTGACCATCGAGCATTATGCCAAACCTTAGATCGACTTGAAAGCAAATTACCCAACACGCAGAACGACAAGAACGCATTTTGCCTTCTTTTGTCTTTTGTTTTTGCGAGTACAGTCACAAACAGTAAAGTAACCATAAAATCGATAACGTATAACTTTTGCGATTTACGATTATAATAGGACTGTAGCAAACAAGTATACGACCCGTCTGATGATAAGCGGTAGATTTACTTACGTGTATTGTCTGGCTTGTATAACATAATGTTACATTTGAGTGCAAGGACTGTAAGGTGGCCGTGAGCATTACAAGAGATTTTAATGATACTCTCCTGATAAAACTATAACTAAACTAAACTTAGTAGCAACTGGTGTAAAATGCCAAATGTCCAGTTATAGGTGGGTTAGGTTCGTTAGGTATCTTCAAATGGCCGAAGGCCATCGCTGCACAGAATAGGAGCCCCGCGCAAGCGTGGCTCCGTCGATATCGCTTTTAAATTAAGATAAAACAAAAAAAGAAACTGTAGACAATTTGCATTTTAGACAAAGTTGCTACTAACCCCATCTTTTGATTCTGTATCATTAAACTTTTGCACTCAAGTGTTCAGACATTTTGCGTTTTAGTCATAGTGCTATGAAGGCAGTATACGAAGTAGGCATTTTGCGTTTTAGTCAATTTGAGATTTAGACCGATTGCACGTTGGGTAAACTGCAGTTTAGGCAAAACAACAAAGTAGTCATTTTGCGTTCTAGACGATCCGCGAATAACCCACAAAACCATAACTGTATCCCGTATAAAATACTCACGGTTTCGCTACGCAATCTATGATCGGTCATTATTATTTTATCTATTATATTTTATACCTTTAATTAAGTATACCTGTTGGATCAGATATTTGAGAGGCCACTTACTTGAATCCAGTAGCGCTTTCGGGCACGTGGCTGCCGGGGACGATTTAACTTGATTGGGGCCGCCCAGGCTGATTACCAAACATTTCACTCATAGGCCTTGGGTCGAAGGAAGGCCAGGCAGTGTTCAGAAGAATAATTGCAGCGACGGTTTTCACTATATTAAATTTTATGCACGAGCGCGGCGTAGGGCATGCGTTTCGAGTCGCAACGGCCATAGAAGAGATTATCACCCAGAGGGCGCTGTAGTGCCTTGGAAAGGCCTTGGAATTCGATCGTAAAGTTGCCAACTCAAAAACTGACATGAAAAATAAAACTTAATCTCTCCAAATTGTGTTGTCTTGTATGTGAAATAGAAATACCTATTTACTCACTAGAAAGAAATATATATATGTAAAACTATCTGTTCCTCGTCGGAACATGCCGCTCACCTTAAAAGCACGTAGTGTCTTTTAAAGAACATTTAACTGAAAATGTAGAAAAGTTTAACAAAAAAAAAGAATATATCTATGCCTAAACTTAAGTGCTAATATTAAGGTCGTAACGATTTTATGAATCATTCTAAGGGTAAGGGGCAGACCTTGACTACAGGTCGTTTATAAATTGTGTCCCCACTCTTTAATGTCACAACGCGTATTATATTGTCCGAACCGGGATGGACAGCGTGAATGCGCGCGAGTTTCCATTGCAACGGCGGCAAGTGGTCGTCGCACACCACGACAACAGTACCTTCACGAATAGCGGGGCCACGATCCTGAAGCCACTTCATGCTTTGTTGAATTTGGTGTAAATATTCGCGACTCCATCGTGACCAGAAATGCTGGACAGCTTGTTGTATCCACCGCCAGCGAGTGAGGCGACTAGGGTTCTCGTTAATCAAGGAAACGTCCGGAAGGGCCGTTAAGGGTTCTCCGATTAAGAAATGACCCGGTGTTAAGGGGAGTGGATCCGTAGAATCAGAACTTAACACGCAGAGCGGGCGTGAGTTTAAAACTGCCTCGATTTGACACGTTAGAGTGTGCATTTCATCATAGGTTTGAGTTCGTGTACCTATCACGCGATGTAAATGTGTTTTAAAACTTTTGACAGCCGCTTCGAACAATCCACCGAAATGACTAGCGTAAGGTGGCTGAAAATGCCAAGTTAATCCTTGTTTCAAAGTTTGGTGGTTTAAAACGTTCATTACCGAATCCTGGCGAAGAAACGCATACAATTCTTTAAGGTAATTGTTACATCCCATAAAGTTACGTCCGCAATCTGTATAAATATCCGTACACTGTCCTCTGCGAGAGGTAAAACGTCGTAACGCAGCTAAAAAGCCCTCCGTAGAAAGCTCCGAAACGAGCTCGAGGTGTACAGCCTTAACGCTCATACATACAAAAACTGCAACATAACATTTAACTATTTTAGCGTTGCGCACCTTATTTGCGCGAACGTAAAATGGCCCACAGAAATCACACGAAGTTTTAATAAAGACCCGAGCGGGCCGTAAGCGAACCGCGGGGAGTGATCCCATGCGCGGTTGCACGCGCGTCGGACGTGCGCGGAAGCAAGGGATGCAGCGATGTATGCGCAGTCGCACAATATCACGACCCGATATAATCCAATATCGCTGTAGGAGCGATGTTTGCACACACTGTGGACCTGCATGTAATTCATTGATATGAGCATCGTCAATAATAAGATAAGTGAGCGGATGTCGTTTAGGTAAAATTAATTGATGTTTTGCCTCATATGGTAAAAATGATTTATGGATGCGACCCCCGACGCGTAACAATCCGTCATTATCTAAGATAGGCGAGAGACGCCGTAGGTTGGTAGGTATTTTGTTTGAAGAAATATTTTTAATGTCATCATTAAAAACCTTTTGTTGGGTAACGAGTATCAGTCGTTTCAATGCAAAATTATACTCTGGTACTGTGATGTACTCAGGAAAAGTACGGTTATGTTTTCTACATTTGTTATAGAAACGGAATATTAGTGCTGTAACGCGAACTAATTTACCTAACGACGAAAATCGTGTAATAAGAATATCATCGTCCGAAGTATTAGGTAGTGCTGACGCACATACGCAAGCATTATCTGTGGATTCCGGTTTATTGCGTCTTTCTTCTAAAGGATTTGCCAACTGTTTTTGTACCGGCCAGGAGTGTTGACTTTGTTGGAGCCATGGAGGGCCATGGTACCACAAGTCATTCTGTACCAGCGCAGCGGGCAGAAGGCCGCGGGACGCCGGGTCGGCGCTGTTGTCGGCTGACGGGACGTGGCGCCAGCAGCTCGCCGGGACGCGGGACAGAATCTCACTGGTACGGTTAGAGACGAAAGTTTTCCATTCGTGAGGGGATGATCGGAGCCATCCTAACACAATGGAACTATCGGACCACGCGTGAATTTGATCGGTACGAATGCGATCACCGTAAATGTGCATTACCTTTTCGATTAGTTTTGACAGAACCACACATCCCATTAGCTCTAATCGTGGTATTGTAAGACAAACCCGCAAGGGTGCAACGCGCGTTTTTGCCATTATCAGATAGGTTTGAACCTTGCCATTTTTGTCGGTAAGACGTATGTAAACGCACCCTGCGTACGCGATTTGGCTTGCGTCTGCGAATCCGTGAATTTCGATTGAATTGAAATTATTTGTATGAAAAATATGACGCGGAAACGATAATTGCGATAAGAGCGGTAGCTCGTTAACGAAATTTGTCCATGAGTTCACGATATCAATCGGAGGTTCTAGGTCCCACGGAACCTTGGCCAACCACAGCAGTTGGATCAAATGTTTGGCAAACAATGTCACTGGAGATAATAACCCGAGCGGGTCGTAAATTTTGGCAATTTCCGATAAAATAGCACGCTTAGTACAAACTTTGGAAGTACTTTGTACGTTGAAACTAAATGTGTCGAATCCGGGATTCCATTGAAGTCCAAGAACCTTAACTCCGTGGTCACTTTCCATTTCAGAGAAATGAACCATTTCGCGCCGCTCACCATGTGAGTCCGGCGGTCGCGTAGCCATGAGAATAGCGGATGAATTACTTTGCCACTTTCGCAGCTCAAACCCGGCCGACGCGCAAATACCTATCAACTCCTGCTGTAGGGCGAGGGCTTCGACTACACTATCTGCGCCTGTGACGACGTCGTCGACAAAAACATCATTGAGTAGTACCGGTGCCGCTAACGGGAAACGCTCAGCTTCGTCGTGAGCTAATTGTTTTATTGTTCTTAGGGCTAGGTACGGAGAGCAATTCATACCGAAGGTGACGGTACAAAGTCTATATTCGCGTAAAGGTTCTTCGGGTGATTGACGCCAAAGGATGCGCTGAAAATCCCTGTCACTACCGCGGACAAGTATATTGCGATACATTTGCTTAATATCGGAACAAAATGCAATGTTATGTAATCTAAATTTGAGAAGAACGTCAACAATGTCTAAGTGTAACTTAGGACCCGTCAACAAAATGTCATTTAACGAATACCCACTTGTCGTACGACATCCAGCGTCGTAAACGACACGAGTACGGGTGGTACTTGAATTTTTGACTACGCAGAGGTGGGGGATGTAATAACTCGCGCCAGCGGGGGGGTTAACGTCCGCGGGCTCCATGTGGTTGACGTCCACGTACTCCTGGAGGCACGCGTGGTAATCCGCCTTTAACTGGGGGTTGCGTTCTAGACGGTATTCCAATTTATGGAATCGCGCCAAAGCAATTTGCCGCGACTCGCCGAGGGGCGGTGCGTCAGGCTTGAATGGCAGAGCGACAACGTATCGCCCTGTATCGTCACGTGTATGCGTCTTTTGAAAAAAGGATTCGCATAACTTTTCATCGGGAGTGTAACTCCGCGTTTCTGGAACTGACTCCAGCTCCCAGAACTTCTGAAGATTGTCGTTGTCAAACGAGCTAAAACATGTGTGAAGTGGAGTCGAAACATTAGTATTGAAAGTTAATTTACCGAATAGTAAATAACCAAATATGCTGTTGATAGCGGTAGGCGTTCCAGGTTGACCTCTTATAAGGCCATCTCGTAAAATATAGGATAGAATATCCGCACCGAGTAACATCTCCACAGGCTGTGGTTTATGAAATTCAGGGTCGGCCAACACCAAACCCTGTAAATGTGGCCATTCGGCCGGTGCTAGTGGTACACTAGGCATCGTCGGCATTAATTTAGGCATAATGAACGCTTCGACGGGAATAACCGGTTGTTGTTTGCCCTTAGGCGTAATTGAGCACGTCACTGTACCCCTGGGTACAACTGGTACCCCACCGCCGATACCCAATATCGGTACGCTATCCTGTCGCCGCGGTAAGTTGAGCCGCTGTACACACGATTCCTCAATAAGCGTAGCTTGAGACCCGCCATCTACTAGGCAGCGAATAGTATTAATTTTATTTCCTCCGAAATAAATATCAACCCAAGTGGTTGACAATAACACCGTGGTAGTCTGTTTACCTACAACATGTGTATTAGCGACGTACGAAGGATGAATGACCGCACCTGTGTCACATTGCTCCGTAGGAGCGAGCGAGACGGCAGCGGGTGTCGCTGTTTCACTTATAATCGAGAATGAACTATTCGTTGGTAAATGGATTAAAGTATGGTGCTTCTTATTACATTTACGGCAAGTAAAATTCGATTTACAACTCCTAACGTCGTGCCCGAGACACAGGCAGTTGTAACATACATTTTTTGTTTGTACGAATGAAAATCTATCCTGTACCGGTAAATCCAAAATTCTAAGCATTTACTTAAAACATGAGCACCTTTGCATTTCAAACAAGAACGAACTTTATTCTTATTTTCATAAGGTCGATTTTGGTCTGGAGCCACACTCGCGTTAAATATGCGTTTTATATTTGTTTGATTGGAATTTGTATGTGTATTGTTTTTATTACATACGGACATATTTTTGGTGGACTGTGTGAATGAATTGGAAACATTAATCATTTGTTCTGCTGACAGTTCGCGCTCTAAGAACGAGATTAGTGTATTTACTTTAGGTATTTCGTTCGGGTTAGTTAGAGATCGCTCATATTCTTTTCGCGTATTTACGGGAATTTTACGAAGTATCAGGTTTAAGAGTACGAAGTCCCATTCCGTAACCGGAAAACCCATAACTTCGAGCGCCTTTATATTTTCGTGGTAAACATTCAATAACTGCCGTATAGCAACAGCTGATCGGCCAGAACAGGTTTCGATATCGAACAATTTATCCAGATGTTGTGATGCAATTATGCGTTTGTTATCATATCGGGATTTAAGAATATCTAACGCGATTGAATAATTTTCTTCTGTTATGGGAATTGATTTAATTAAATTGTGTGGCTCGTTTTTTACGGATAGCAGTAAATACCTAAACTTTTCCGCATTCGTATAGGCATTGTTGTCGTGAACCAGCGATTGAAATAGATCGAAAAAGGCAGGCCACGCTGTGGGGTCGCCGTGATACTCGGGAAGCGATAATTTTGGTAGACATCGACGATCGTTGTTAAACGAGTCTTGGGAGGTGAAAACACGGCTCGCGCGCCGCTTTTGTTCGTCTACCTGCTTTAAATTATTTAAATGCGTAACTATCGCGTAGTACAAATCATTAAAATCGTTACGAATCTTAATATTTGCTTCTTTGTTGAAGTTTTCTGATTTGATTAACGCTTTTTCGATTTTAGTTTGAATTTTAGTAAACTTCCGCTGATGCACCGTGAGATCTATTGTTCTAGACCGAAACTGCTCGACATTAGTCGCTGCGAATTGTAATGTTCTTTTCAATTCGTCGAGAATTAAATCCCGTTCAAAGATATCTTGTGTAATACACGACGTATCGAATTCGGCATTGCCGTCTTTGGGATTAGGAACCATTTTGCGAAGACAAAGATGGCGGTAATGACAACGCGCAATCGAGTTATAAACGTGTGAAAACTGGGTACGAAATACCGCAAAACAAAACGAGAGCCAGACACCACCACCTGGCAAAGATAAATCCGGATCGAACGGATCAAAAATTATGTTGGATCAGATATTTGAGAGGCCACTTACTTGAATCCAGTAGCGCTTTCGGGCACGTGGCTGCCGGGGACGATTTAACTTGATTGGGGCCGCCCAGGCTGATTACCAAACATTTCACTCATAGGCCTTGGGTCGAAGGAAGGCCAGGCAGTGTTCAGAAGAATAATTGCAGCGACGGTTTTCACTATATTAAATTTTATGCACGAGCGCGGCGTAGGGCATGCGTTTCGAGTCGCAACGGCCATAGAAGAGATTATCACCCAGAGGGCGCTGTAGTGCCTTGGAAAGGCCTTGGAATTCGATCGTAAAGTTGCCAACTCAAAAACTGACATGAAAAATAAAACTTAATCTCTCCAAATTGTGTTGTCTTGTATGTGAAATAGAAATACCTATTTACTCACTAGAAAGAAATATATATATGTAAAACTATCTGTTCCTCGTCGGAACAATACCAATTAGTATTATGCTCATTCTAATTATTCCAAATCATCGTTATGATAGTTTACGTTATACGTAAATACATTATGCGTAATCGTTTATGCGAAATTATGCTTATGCCACTTAAATAGTATGCTTAACAACGCTATGCCAATTTGAAGTATGCGTAATAAATTATGCGAATTAATATAGACTCACCTACACAGAATGTAAAAAAATAGTGGTTACCTATCCTTTTAAGATCCCATTTAGTATTCATATTCCCACTAAGAAAATATAGGAGAAAAAACCATTTTTGCAAAAAATATTGTTTAGTATGGGCCTGGTAGCCCAAATAGGATTTGTAATAAATTGCCGAAAAATAGGAAACAAAGTAAGCATTTCGTACACCATCATATTTCTATACAACAATTTTCCTTGTTTTAAATTTAACAGTTAAATGCGAGACAGTTTTCCACAAAGACTTGTGCACTAATCTTAATAATTATACAGTGTGTGTCTATGACCCGGGCTTTTACGAAAATGGGTAATAATACGTATTACTAGCAATCGTTTTCAAGTATTAACATTTGACAAATAATTAAATTAACCGTACAATTAATTTTATTTCCTCCGAACGATCAATGTAACGCGTGTACTGCTTAGTTGTCAAACGTTGTGAGTGGCTGCGATCTGTCATTGTGAAGTGCAAATTAACTATCCATTTTTAAATACATTGCTTCTCAATTAACTTTTCTTAGAAAATTAATTACTTTTAAAATTAGCATTTTAAATCGAATAATGTTCACGGTTTGGCTAGAAAACTGCATCGCATTCCTCGGTTTCTATAGAAGCCAGTATCCTAGACACACACTGTATACTTTTACATACAACAACGGTCCCCAAGCGACTTAATCCAAAAACTCCTATCAGATACCCAAAATTACTTTCTCCACCGAACAGATATTGAACAGCCTATTACTAAACTGAAAAGAAAATACGAATCAGTAGCCCCTCGATCCATCACCCATTGTGTTACCTTAATAGACCCCCGAACTATCGAATGAAACGCATTTTTTTCGATTAACGCGTAGAATCGACCCCAAGCTGGAGAAACAATATAATCAGCTACCATTGATGCTATAAACAGTATTTTACCTGTATTAAAAATGGTGAGTGAGCATTTTTGTAACGAACCATTGTGGGTTTGGATTCGATTATGGTTAGACTTGGGTTTGGGGCAGTGGGTTATGGCGGACAAATATAAATATTATGATATTCTTACAAATCGACCTAGATCCTAGCTGGTGGTGGCCTCGAGATACCCAGATAGCTACCACCGTCTTACCCGTTAACCTGCCGCTAAATAGTACTGTGTTCCGTCTGGGGGTAAGATAGCCGTTGTAATGACGTATAGAGGCAATCCATCTAAGTCCTCAGGGTAGGCAGCGCATAGGCGATTTTTTGGTCACTATGTCCATGGGCCTTTCCATCAGGTGGGCTGAGAGTTCTGTTGTCTACCTTCGTCACAAATCTAAAGTAAGCTATGGTTCTATCGGTCTAAATTATGGTTTGTGTGTAACGGTGACGATCTGACGATATTGATATTATTTATGTAACTCACGTCGAATAATACTGATGTGTGGAAAAAATGAATTAAAACACGATCGAAGGGAGTGTTTTAAATCGACACGATTTACAAATTTCCTTGTCGCACTTGTATCGTACGATGTTTTTCAGTAGATGGCCCACCGAAGTTTTGACCTGGCAAGAAGTGAACTTCTCGAACTAGTGCGTAAAAAATGCACCATCTGCACTGAAAACCAGACTATATATGATAGCAACCCAAATGTGCAGAAAAGTTCTACGAAAATTCATTCCTGCAGGCGTGCGAAAATCGCTTTCTGTGAATAAGTTTATCCTTAAAAAGAATACTTTCTGAGCATATGCATTGTAAATATAATTTTAGCGTTACTACTACTAGGTCAAAGATAATCTGACAAAACCCACTCATCAGTGTTTCTCAAACTTCCACAAACTTTCGCTAATCCTGCCGCAAGCGAAAGCCGATGGACGATAAGTCGATAAGCCACACATTCAATTAACCGAGCCCATTCGTAATCGTGTTTTCAATTAAAATTGCTTCTAAATGTCCATTTAGTTATGTCATACTTTGGACAAAGAAAACTGTACACAATACTGTTCCAATTAAGGTTTGTATCGGAGTGACAGCATTTCTTAATTGTGAAAGGGTTTTGGTTAATATCAAGATTTCTACGTATTAGGTCATCATCATCATCTCAGCCATAAGACGTCCACTGCTGAACATAGGCCTCCCCTCTGGACCTCCACATGTACCGGCGACCTACATAAGGTCGTCTGTCCATCTTGTGGGAGTTGTGGGTGAACGTCCTACGCTGCGTTTGCCTAGCCGTGGTCTCCACTCGAGCACTTTTCGACCCCATCGTATTAGGTTTACCTATGAAATTGGTGTTTTGTATAGAGAATTTTGTGAAAAGTCTATTTTTCGTACAATGCACAATGGAATTTGTGTAATTTTTTTTGATGTCAAAATCAAAATAAACCTAATTTTTCCATTAGACACTTCTAAGGAGCGTTTTGTATATCTCTTTTTCATGAAACAACGTACTATCATACGTTTATATCTATTCGAAAGATACGGCAACATACGGCAAGTTCTTTTCAAAGCTTATAATATTAGTATGAAAAAACATTATTTAGATAATAAAATTAGTAACCAACTAAAGCCTAAACATCATAACTAAATACGCCAATTTCACAGGTACCTAATGAATGACCTCATACATAAGTACAAGTATCATGAAGGCACCAATGCCCAACACAGCACCGATAATCGACATTTGCAATCTTGTTACCGTAGCAATAAAGTTGACGGCAGGGTATCGAAAATTGGGTTAATTAAAACGCCACCGCGATTAGTCGTGCTTTTACCGTGCGTGCGTGCATTACGATCAATATATGTACTTATTTGTTTTACAAGGTATGAAAAGTATGAAATTGAAACACGAGCAAGTCAAAGGATCTTATAGTTGAACCACGTGCGAAGCAAGTGGTTCTAAAATAGAATCCTGAGCGTAGCGAGTGTTTTAACATACGAGAATTAGAATACATTTGCATCCGTGTGTAACGTAAAACTTTTCCAAGATTGTTTCCAAGACCAAGATTGTGTTCCGATAGTGCGTGATTATCAAATAGCTAATGCAAGTTTTTAGGTTTGTTTACATTTTTTCGTTTTCTACTGGCACACGGAATAGGCGTACTGATCTTGTGCGACTCTTTTCTTAAACAAAACAACTCCTGGCAAGTCAGAGTCCTCCATCTATCATAAAAAAAGTCCCTCACCTCTAAATCAGCGCTAAACTGGACTGATAAATCCGCCCCAGCTACTTGACACTAACTTGTACAATTAATTCCGCCATCCACCCTCCCCTGGCGTTAATCCGGAGATGTGTTTAACACGCCAGCCCATCACGGCGTAAGTGACGAGAGGGTGTAAACGCCATTAGTGATTTAAACGGTAAGACTACAGTTTGGGGCTCTGTGAAAATGATTTTCTACTCCGGAATGCTTTGCGGGACAGTATGTATGACTTAGGCGTTCGCGATGTATAGGTACCATTCGTCAGTAACAAACAAAAAAAAGCAAACTAACCTAAAAACTTTCATAATTCCATAATCAGATAATCACGCACTTTTATTAACAAAATCTTGGGGCAAGAAAAAAACACACCTACTGACACCTTTAGTTGTTCTTAGCATTCAAAAGGTTAAGTAGGAATGTACTGTTAGTTTTTAATCTCGTATAACATTTGTAACAAGAAGTTTCTTTAAACAATATTCTAGCTTGCTAAAGTTTTTAAAGGGAGTTCAATTATTTTCAAATCATCATATCAGCCGACGTCCACTGCTGAACATAGGCCTCCTCCAAAGATTGCCACAATGACCGGTCCTGCGCCACCCGCATCCAGCGGACTCTTGCGACCTTCACCAGGTTGTCAGTCCACCTTGCGGGGGTCCTACACGCTCACGGATCTGTGTACACGCTACTACTGTATTTTCAAATACTTGAGGAATAATCCCAGGTGTTACGATTGCAATTGGTAACAAATTGGCGGTAACAAGTGGAAATAATATTAACGTATACACCCTGTAGAGTCACTTACGTCAATTTTCACAGAGTGTACGAGGGTCCCACCCCTTACTGGATTAACATTGCTTATACCATTTTCTAATTGTAATTTTTGATTGATTTTAATCTGGTGGGTTGTTATATTTAAATATTATCTTGAGAGGGCATATGCTTTAGATTATGGTATTTTTGGAGTTACCACCTCATAGAAGTCTCCTAACTTAACAAGCCGATACGTATTGTAGTCCCTTTCGATCTTATGAATATGTCTATAAAACTGAAAGGGACAAACTTAGCGGCTTTTTTTAATTTAGAAGATGTTTGGCGGGTAGTCTGTGCGAAAATGAAGGCGTCTGGTCGTAAGGAACGCCCTTACATCACAGGTGTCTTCACTTTCCACACTAACCTATTTCCCAATTTCAGGTCAGTTCAATAAGTTTATACAAAACCGGGATTTCGCACTCTCCGTTTTTAAATTTAATGTATCATTTGGAAACATGTGCTGTAACTCACAAAGAGTCGTGTCCAGTCGTTATCTGGATGCTTAGCCAAGTTGCCAATCGCTAACGCTTAGTAGCGTATCGTAGTTTTCCCTTTCTGTCACTCTTTCATATTAGTGTGACAAAGACAGTTAGCTACCTTTCGTTTACGATTGACGATTAAGCGTTAGCGATTGGCAACTTGTCTAAGCACCCTGATATCGAACTGATTATATAATTCAGTATTATATTGTAGTAGTAAATAGTACAACTTTTTATTGCACAAAACACAGATCACATGAAATTTACAATATGATAAGGGAAGTACAAAGGCGAACTCATCCCTATAAGGGATTTCTTCCAGTTAGCCGTTGAATAGATGAGAGAAGATATATGTATACTTAGTAAACAATAGTTGTAACATGTTAGTACAACAAAGTAAACAAGTAATTGTAAATACAAACGTTAAGGACGTGCTTTTGAATTAAACCAGAGGACTAGAAAAATAACAATAAATATAAAACAAGGGTTAATAAAGCACCAAATAATGCCCTTGCCGGGATTCCAACCCGGAACCTCCAGTATCGTGGGCAGGGTACCAGCTAGACTACGAAGGCTGACAATATTAAGCAATAAGAAAGCTCTGTCTATACGTGGGGAGATTCCGAAACCACTCGATATTATCATTAGTCTGTAATCGGAGGGAGCACCGCTCGACCGAGTACGGTGCGTAAACAAACAGGGGATTTGGTGGAAGCCATGTGCACGTCTAAAATATCTGTACGGATAGAAGGCCAGAATAGTACATTGTTTTTTAAGGGCGGTAAATAAGAAATTGTTCATAATTTTTGTACACACAATGTTTTTCATCACACCTGTGAGGAAAAAATATGAATAAAACAATATATCGTCGTTTGTAATATGAATTAACCACCAATCAATCGTAAACGAAAGACAGCTAACTGTCTTTGTCGCACTAATAGGAAACAGTGTCAGGGAGGGAAAACTACGATACGCTAGAATTAGCGATTGGCAACTTGGCTAAGCATCCAGGTCTATTACCGCGAACACCGAAGTTCGTAAATTTCGGGGATTTCCCTCTGTCATAGCATTAGCATAATCGTAGTGGACACATTACTGCGATCGCCAATCCGCT